>KK121855.1:1407326-1429501 GCA_000611955.2 Stegodyphus mimosarum
TCTACTCCATTAATTATTGTGTTTAAAGATTTTCAGTATAATATTGGATGCGTAATAGAATTCTTGCATTAATTCTTGTATTGTTTTAATTAAGATTTGGTTTCAGTTTTTCCCCTTTTCATAAATCTGTGTATCTTTATTTTTGAATTATTTGATACTCAGCTTAATAGTAGTTAAGTCCTAATCCCCGTCCTGAGTTTTGAAAGCCTCCTTATATTTTTCATAATGGAGCATATTTGCATAAACCGTTTTATTTCATTTAAATGTAATTCATTACCTTAAGTTTATGCATATGAGAAAACATTTCACAGTGATTTTTCTTACTGATTCCATAATTTGCTGTCAATAAGCCTGTTGCTGTTTTAATTTTTGTATCTTTAAATACGCTTTTTAATTACTTGTTACATCAGGCTTAGGAATTTTATTGTTGATATAATTTGAAATGTCATCCTTACTTGTATTTACAAATGTAAGTTAAGGTTATTATTGCTCACTTGAAAGTATTGAGTATCAATATTGAGTTCCTAAAAGCGCTTTTATGCACTGATAATTATTTTGTCTCTTTTAATCTGTACCTTAATGAATTCTTGTTTACACAGTATTTAATTAAATCGTACATATTTGGAACGAATTTCTTTCTCAGAAGAAATTTAATAGCTACCATACCTGTAAAGTTTTAAATTATGAATATTACTATTTTATTTTATTCTTAGATCTCTAAAAAAGAGTATCTCACCCATTCAGCAAGAAACACAGTTTCTGCAACTTCAAACAGTTCTACTAAAAACCATGTCTGAATAACTTCCATAGCAAAAATTCAAAAATGTGAAGTCTATTTGAGAAAATATCTAATTTTATTTGGCAAAATAGAACAAAGTGTAAATTAAACAACTCTGCAACACTTAACAAAATTTTGACTGAATTTAGGCTACAAATAATAGACTGAGAATAGCCTATTTTGAAAACAGTCGTATTTAGGTGAGAATAAAATTTGCTCAACGTATTTTGCGATTAATTAGCATTTTTGTGTAACATATTTAAGTTCTAAAAATATGTCTTTCTGATATGTTGACTCAGAATCCTCGCTCTCGTGATGTGGCTGGCAATAGATTTCTCCCGAGTAGCACATAAGCTGAATGAGATTCAAGTAGCTGCCAATCTAGCAGTGTTCAAAGGAAGATTTGATCAAGAATTTGGCAAATTCTAAAATCCAGATGTGAGGTTAACATTTCCCTCAAAGTTGCCTAGCCACCATAATAAAGAAGGATTTGTTGCAAAACAGGGGAGTTCTTTCTCATAATTTTTAAAATTTCCATAAATTTCACTTTGATAACAGTATATTAAAATTAATCAATTAAGAAAATATATTAATTTATGTTAAATCAGTATTTCGTACATTTTTAATAGTATTTCAACAGTAACTGGTAAGTCTTACTTCTCTCAATGTCCTTTGAATTTTACGCGGAGTTTGTTTTGCAAGATAATGTAAAAAGTTCTAACAATATCAGCAAATAATGATCTCACTTACCGTTTATTTCCAGAAGAACTACAGCAATTCTTTCCCCAACTTCATTTTCAGCAACGCAACTGACATTTCCATTATCTGCAGCATTCACAGCCGACAGGCTTAAAACTTGGATGGTATTGTTAGTATCATAATACACAGTATTAAAATCATAATCCGTAACTGTAGTGTTAGTCGAATATATCGATCCTAAGATTTCAAGGTCACCTACAGTGTGGTTTGAAACCAAACATGTGGTATTCCAATATAATGTGATGGGTGGATCGCCTGTTGCAGAGCAGATCAATTCAGCTGACTGGGATTCGTTCATCACAAGTCGTTCCGGAATCACGGTAACTTGTGGCAGTTCTAGAAGAAAAGAAAAGAAAAATGTGTGAGCAATTATCTTTTATTATCGTATTGTGTATTTCAGTAACAATAATAAAACACCCTAAATGAAGAGACCTTTAAATTAGAGAATACTTTATCCAGGATTTCAGCATTAGTTTAGATCACGGATGTAAAATTGGTGGCCCAGATTTGCTCGAAGCACATTTATGCTGTCCGTGACGACATTTCAATTAGTATTTATTGCAAATATGGCGTTACAAAGATTTAAAAATTTTCCATATTTGAAGTTCGAGTTCATATTATTTTCATTTGTATTAAAGAAAAACGTGAGGAACGCGGCAGAAAACATACAAATGTGGTAAATTAATTTAGAATGCGATATAAATCTAATCCAAAGATTTCAAATAAAGATTTAATTATGTTTTATTCGTACTTGTAAAAACGTAAATAAGCTCATTTACGAACCTTTGCGTTAAGAATAATCGTTTTGTTTCGGACAAGAATTTATTATATGCGAAGAGTGTTTCAGTGGGAAAATGATAAGAAAAGAACCCGGATGACCGATGAACATCTACGATTCACGCTGAAGGTTTCCCAGTAATTTCTTTCCAGAGCTACAAACGTTATCAGATTCTAATACCATCAAATGTCGAGCTATGGTAAGAAATAAAACGTTTATAATTATTTTCATACAAACATACGTATTTTTAATTGTGCGTGGAAGAAAAATTTAATAAATAAGGTAACGAAAATACGTTATCATTATTTATTCTTACATTTTGTCCCACTTAAAAAGGCTTGTGGAAGAATTTAAATTTTTTTCATTATTTGCTTATTTTTAGTTTAACTAAATTATTTCATGTTTAATTAAACATGCTAGAATAATTTGAAAGGAATGTAAGTCTGAGAACATAATATTTGTGTTTTAGTATGTTTGAATTATAAATTGTAACCAACAAATACTTCTTGCAGGTACTAAACTTTAGATTTCATGATGAAAATAAATAGAAATTTGAGTTTTCCTCTTTATGATATTATTATTATTGCCCATGTCACACTTTCATAAATATTTATTAAGCAAAATTTTCAATTTAATTAAAATATTTTCTTACTTTTTAATAATTTTTTTTATCTTGAAAAAAAAATTGGCCTCTCAGTTCCTTCTAGATTATACCAACCGCCCACATGCAATATGGGTTTGATACATTTCACTTAGATTATCTGCATTATTTTCTCCGATTTAGATGTTAAGATTAAACAAAAGTAATCAAGATTTCCAACTACACTCGCCAAAAGGGAAATTACAACACTGTGAAGGAATGCGCATGGTGATGTGAAAATAACAGGATTTATAGAGGTAAGACACATATGCAGAGACTAAAGAAGCAAAGAAAGATATCACAAATTATACTCTTTATTCAGGATCTAATGTGGCCACCACGGGCATCTAAACCTCAAGACATACTGACTATGAGGTATGTGTATGTCTATGAGGCATACTGTCTAATGGTCTCCTGAGATATTCCTTGCCAAGCCGAATACACTACAGCTAGCGCATCGCACGCGACCGGTCGAAGCCCACACATGCTCAATGAGAAAGAGAACGAGTGAGACTACCATCCAGGAAAGGATGTCAGTTCCATTGAGGCTGTTCACAGTGTGACCTGGGACATGCGGCCGGGCATTGTTCTGTTAGAATAACGTGTCAGGAGCGGCCTACGGAAGTGGCCGAATCTTAAGCATAACAATTTTTGTTACGTATTGGCCCGATGTTAAACTGCCAGTAATGTACACAAGGTTTGTGCGCTGTAAGAACATGACGACACCTAAAAACCACGAATACCGACGTGGGGCCGATGTAAGGATTGATGATATGGGCTGCCAGGTAACAGTCTCCGAAAAGCCGCCACACATGTCCACAACCGTCATTCCTCAATACACAAAATCAGGATTCGTCTGAAAAGAATGTTCGATACCATTCATTATTTCAGCGCTTATTAGAGCGCTCTGACTTAAACCTGCATAATCCGCTGCCTCTTTGTTGTGTTCTTAGATGGTGCTGTGTCCGACGTTCCAAACATCGCTGAACTGTACTTACGTCCCGTCTGACACGACAAGCAACGGCGCGCATCGACAAACAGACCTCATACAGTTCTAGGATATGCTCTGTTTCCTCAGACGATAACTGCTGGTATTCGCTGATGTCTTCGAGGAATTTTTTATTTCTCTTTAATAGTTTTGTTACCATAATCTGTTATTGACAGCATATGCAGAGCTGACTGACTGACTGAGCAGGGTATGGGCGATATGCAGCCCGGCGAGCCGCTTGTCCGGCTCAATCAGTAAAAGCCAAATGACCCATCACGTAAATATCATCAAGAAATCAAGAAATATACACGCCCATCAAGAAATATACAGAGCGAGACAGCTACTCCCTTTTATAGTGAGACACTGGTTATCATGTGATCAGATGCGCACGTGAATTTAATCATTTGCATATGTCTCTGACATCTACCGATCTTGTTATTTTCACATCACTACGCGCATTCCTTAATGGTGTTGCAATTTCACATTTGATTAGTGTATATTCCAAAAGAAGATGGTTGGTATTTAAGTTACACAAGATTGTCCGTTCAAATCTTGCTATGGGATAGACATACATGGCTCCAGAAGCGAATCAAATAAATTAAGCTTGCGATAATTTTAGGCGTCCGATACATTTTTATAAAAGTGTATAAAACTTGAAAATGCGTACGAGCTTTGAAAGAAGAGGAAAATATCGAACAGAAAAATGTTTTCTTTGTTGGATTAGTTGAGTATATGTAGCCCTATAGCATGCTGTGAAAATTATCTGAAATATTGTAATTAAAAAAATAGTAGGGAATGTTAACATTTCCATATATAGCAATACCAAATGTTGATTTCTAAAAGATAGCTTTCGTGATATTAATGCGTTGACGGAAAGAATTTTTTTTAAGTTATCATTTCTTGAATTACTAAAATCTGAAATTGTGTATTTAAAGAAATTTATTTTTATATGGTATTAAATCGTCTTTAGTGTCTTTGGGTGAAAGTTGCTAAGAAACTTTAAATTTTCATAATTATTTCCAGAACCGTACCGAATGCCGGAATTTCATAAAAAAGATTTTGATAGATAACACAGTCTGAAATATTATTTTGTTGACAGAAACAAACGTAAAAATCAAAATTTCTTGCGCTTTTTATTACGGTTTTCATGTGATAAAATTATCTCAATCAAAAAGATTATTTTATTTTATTAGTTTCTTAAACTGAAATCGAGACTTTGATTTGCCATTCAAGAGATATTTAGCTGTGCAATCTTTTAAAAATGTCTTAAATACTGTCAAAGCAAAGAAAAAGAAACAGTTGCCTAAGATCAACTCATCAATTCAAAAATCAGCTGCCCATGTTTATTGCTTTTATACTTCAAATAATAGTAGATCTAGAGTTACTTGGAGTCTACAAATGTATTCCTTACCAATATTTATCTGTATTGGTTCCAGAAAATTACTGTTGTTGTCTCGCTTTTCTTCGATAAATATAGAATTCTTGCATTTTTCTTTGAATCGATTTGAGAGATAGAGCCCTATAATTTTGAAATCAATACTTTCTTTCAAAGCTTGTACCATTAAAATGATTGCTCAAATTATTTACTTTAGGATAACTCTAGATGAAATATTACCCTAGCTTTTAATAGGTGAAAAATATTAAAGCGACGTTTCTAGCCATTTCACAGCGCAAACGTAAGACTGTTACACTAAAGTGAAGTACTCCCTTCTCATCTCGTAATATTGTGGTTTAATGATGTAAAACGAGATAAAGTTTACAGGTGTGCAGTATGGGATCTACTTTCAACTACTCACCTTCCGCGACTATATGATCCCATGTAAAAACCGCTTGCTAACATGATAGAGCGGGGCTATTCTTCAATATAAAGAAGTTTTCTTAATGGAGTTCCTCATTTCCATCTGACGAGGCAGAAACAGACAACATATGCAAACAATGCAACACTTGGTTGAAACTCCTAAATATGATTTTGTCTTTTAATTATAAAGAATTTGAAAGGAAAATATACACTGCAATCCTATTCGATAGGTAATATAAATACGTTTCAAAAATTTTCCGGATACCTTTTATTCTTATGAGCGAACGGTTCAAAGACGGAAACATTTAAAAGTTCCATTTTTTGTGCATCGCCTGAACGTATTCAGGCCTTAAAACTAGTTTATTTCAGAGGGAAAATATTACAATTAAAGAATCTGTTGTAAAAACGCAAAATGCGTATTTAAAACAGATTTTCAAGCCTACCACAATACTCAGTACCCAATCTAGAGTGTCTCTATACCCCAAATTTCATAACTGCTTTTGGCAACCAGCTGATACACCAATTTATGTTCAGCTTCCATGCATAGAGGGGATATTAAGCAATGAATGCGCTGATATTTCAGTCAGGTAAGCTACGTGCAAGCTTGCCTAACTGAAAGCAAATTTATTATAAATAGCTGTATTTTCACTGACAGCTTTCATATTTGAAACGTTCTCGAAAAACATGCTTGCAGGAAGCAATGGTAACTGGAATGGAATATTTTAGTAATTGCAAGAGGACGCATAACATCATGGAAATTGCAATAAAAATTTTATAAGAATTTCATTTGTTTCTTGCTCTATTGGAAGGGCAAATAGTCAGTTTTATTTTAGATTTTTAGTATATTCGTTAAACGACGGTATGAGCAAAAATTCATTTCAACATTTAAAAAAAAAAAAAAACTGAAAGGTTTCAGATTTTTAATTACGTTTAAAGGGGCGTTTTTTCACCATTTTGAAAGCTACCTTTGTTTATTAAATATCATGTTCTTCGCATTTAAACCATAAAATTCAGTACAAGAGCAATATCGAAAAATAATTTTAAAATGAGCATATCTTTGGAATTTCCGATACACAATCTCACGTGCTGGAGATAAAAATGTGTTTTCTGTATAACATTGCTATTGCTCGCTTTTAAATCGTTTAAGTTTGTTCATCAAAAATTCGTTTAAAAATTAAAGTTTTACAAAATATGAAATCGATAATAAAACAAATTTCAAATTTCGAATTTGGGCTTCCAGATGCCCATACTCCCAGTAGGATTATGTCATGCAAAATTTGATTGCTCTAGGTAGCGTTGTTTTATCACAATGTGAGAAACATACATGCATTTATGCAGATTCTTCATTATTTAATTTCTTCAAACATAATACAGGTCGATAATGTATGGTGGCAAGAATTCGTAAAGTGAAACGAACATTCACAGTGATTCGACGCAAAATCGCAAAACGAAAACAATAGTCCTTCAAGGACAAAGCCCCTTTGGAATAAAAAAAATCTGTGCCGAATTCTAAAATATAGTTTTATCTCATTATACTGCCATCCGTAAATTGTGTGTGTATAAAATTTGAATTCGATAACAAAAGTAACTTACTCAATTGTAAGTTTATAGAGTCTCGTTCTTTTTGGTAGCATAAACTAACGAACTCTCAAAATACTGCATAAGGAATTTTTCCCAGGTCTTGACAACAACAAAGCCGGAAGAATGGTGTAAAGGACCCTTTACTCAAACACATTTAGTTCGACAGACGGCTCCATTTGGGCTTACATAAAGCCATGGCTCAACTCAGGTAATGCTGAAATTAAAATGGAATCTGATTAACTAGCCTAACGATTCACAGGCTAAATTAATGCACAGGAAAGCTCTGACTCGTAGAGGCCGACGGAAACAAGCCTAATGAGTAGATGCACTCGACACCACAGTATCAAATCGCTAGTAAATCAAAGTAACAAGGTGGCCTTCAAGCAGGCATAGCAGGCTCTAAAATCACCTTTCAAAAGCTTCTTCTTTCTCCCTTAATCTGAATGTATGCGCGCTAACTGATTAGCATTCTGGCAGGAAAGCGTGGGTGAAAAGGAGAATGAAAGAAAAGTGCTTGAACTAAAATTTAACTATTAGTCAAAATAAAAGATAAATACTCACAAATTATTAAAATAGATAAAAGAGACGTAAATCTAGCACTGAGCAACAATTTCCAAATTTTGGTAAACAAAATATGATTAAGAAAGCAAAACTAAAAAATTCAAAGACATTTATTCTGCTAGCTGTTGAACTCTCACGTAGCATTTATTTGAAAAGTATAACCAACTTAAATAAAAGAAAACATTTAAAACAAAAAATTCAAACTATAATCAAATCGTAAACAAAAAGTGCGGTTTGTTATGCAAATTCTGATTATCTTAAAAAATAAACGTTTAAATATATTTTTGTGAAGGTGACGCACACTAGTGTTTGAAGGATAAATTGCTGAAGGATTATTTCTCTCAGGCTTAACTATCGTTAGAAAAACAATGCTCAGTAGAATTAAAAGAAAGAATAGGTTTTTCAACCACTCAAAAATAGAAGTCGAAAGACACTGCAACAAATTATCACAAAAATATAATTAATAACCTGAAAACGAAATTTGTAATGCTTAACTAAAGTTAAATTCCTTCTAAAATAGTAAAATATTCCTTAATAAGAATGCTGTCCCAAAGTTTGAAACGTGAAATATACCTCTCCATTATTTGCATTTACAAACACAAGCATATAAAGCGATGTTGTAAATAAAATTGATTAATCAGACTTGCTTCAAACAAAAGGAATTTTAAATATAGTACGCGTGTTCGCACATTCATACGTACATTTGAAAACATACATATGCGTGACCTAGAAGTAATCACCATGAAAGTACAATATATTCAACAAAAATGGAATGACAAATAAAAAGAAAATAGCAGCAAAATAGGTACTTATTACAGGACCACAAAAAGGTACGCGAACATAAAAAAACATATTCATGAAAAAATTTAAAACATTCATAAGCAATAGGAACGAAGATAACAGCATGGGATCTAAACTACCATTTCTTTCTTTTCGCCTCTGGTAAAACAGTTGGTCCCCTTGATAAACGCAAACGGAGACTTACACTGTATTAGTTATAAGGTATACCTCCCGCCTTTTTAGCATGTCTTCGTGGTGTAACGGTCAGCACCCTCGGCGCGTACACGAGAGGTCCGTGGTTTGAGTCCCGCCGAGAGCACAGCTCATTTTTCATCTCTCCTGCTGCCAAAAAATAACTGATGTCCCTAGAGTGGCGCCCGAACTAAAAAAGGGGGTGGATGATGATTCTCCACCACCTGGATTTGGTGATTGGGTTCCCTAAGTCGCCCTTTAAAAGGGGGAATATATAAGGTATTCCATCCGTCTTCTTAGCATGCCTTCGTGGTGTAGTGGTCAGCACGCTCCAGCGTACTCGAGAGGTCCGTGGTCCGTGTTCCGGCGAGGGCATTGCTCATTTTTCATCTCTCCTGTTTTAAAAAATACCTAATGTCTACTTATTACGTGCTATTAATTATTATAATTAATAATTATTACTACTTATTACGTGCTCCGTTATAAGGCACTACACGGAAAGGGAGGGATGGCCCGTGGAGGAAAAATTGGCTCCTATCTACGTTAAGCATGGGAAAAAACACGAAAACAACCATGCCATTTCGCCGGGACTCGAGCGTTGTATCTGACTACCAGTGTTTAGTGGCTTTTATCGCTTGGCCCTTAATGGGGCAGACTTGTACAATAGATACATGACGCATATAAATTCTTTTATGGTAGTATAGAGTGAATCTTTCTTAGGCTAGGATGAGTACGACCAAAGGGGTTGCAATATATTTTAATATTTTGCCGGTAGAATATTTCTCCATTTTTTGCAAAAGAGCAGCAATCTGATATATTAAATACTTCAGAAGCAGACGTCGTATGGCTTGCAAAAGATTTTCCAGTTCGTTACATAGATATTCTATGCAATAAAGATCAGTCTCTGAAACCGCCAGTCCATTTTAACAGTATCCATGTTACAAAAACAAGTGTTAATAGCTTGTACTCCGGGAAGTGAACTCTGGGATTCATTGCTCCACCTAGCGCGTCACAGCGGTTCAAGGCTCTTCGGTCTAGTTTTACTGATATATTATTAATTACATTAATTGGATGCTTTATCCTCAGCTCTTGATTTAACTAATATTCGGAAGCAGAAGTTTTTAAACTGTAGCATGTTTTTTATTTCTTGCGCAATATAATTTAGCTTTTTTAAACTGTTAAAAAAACTTTGCATCTGGACATGCTAACTTGTTGCCAATGTGTCAGAGCATGTTAGAAATTCAGAACTGCTTTCTAAAGGAAACGCTAAATCTTCCCATTTGCTGATTTAAGTGTCATGTTTTCAATACACAAACGTTAAATAAACGCTGTTCTAGTACTAAGAAAGTCGAAGGAATTCATACGGAATTCTATTATGTACATAAAAATACTTTATGAGATTGTGTACATTTGACCTCAGGAAGTTCCTAAGAAAAAATTCATTTCGAATTTGACGTCATAAATTCTTCGTGAATTATTAAAATTTACGGATACTTTCGGTTGCAGAATACCATGGCATCTTTAGGTAATGGGTAGAACAATGCAACATACATTTCCTACAGGGTTCATTATAATAGACCATCAGTTTACTGGTATTCTGCGGAGTTTAGTTCACTCTATATAAACAGTATCGTATATAATACTTTACGTAGATGGATAACAAAGCTCTCATACACAATTCAACTTAAATAACTGATTTTCTGAAATGTGAGCATGTATGACACGATTAGCATATTTCCAGAATCTCAGCTCTTTCAAGTAGGCCTAGGTTATTCTCTGGACATCAAAGCTCAGGGGAACTAACTAACTAATTTATACCACCGTCCGTTCAATTAAGAACACTCGGGGATAAACGTCACCCGTTACCGATGACCTCTCACACCTGCTGGGCCCGAGGTCCCACATCCTCGAGACACCAACAATTTTATCAGGCCCCCTTTGCTAAACGCTCAACGTTTAGCCAACCCACCGCTAAACACGGACCAGTCAAGACCACCGTCTCGGCCGGACCGAGACTACGGTGGGGTGGGCGATGACAACTTGGAGCGATGACTGGCCGTTGATTGAGGCTATCTGCCAGCACTACACGGGATGCCCCTCTCCTTAGGCTTTACATGGAATACCAAGGACAGCAGTGACCAGATTCTCAATGGTAGGGGACTAACACCACCCGGCCCATGAAGAGCAAGTATAGACTTACCCCATGGACCATCGGGAACTGCCAAGTTCATAAATTTTATACCCCCGTGGCCGAGACTGCCTAGGTACAGATCCTAGCCAGTAGCTTCGCATAGTACTCTGCGTCGACCCCCGGGGGGGAAGCTCAGGGGAAACAATCCCTACAAATTTTAGGAACTGTATATCACGAATAGGAAAATATCTTCTAAACAAGCTTAAGAAAAATAAGCCAGTTCAATGCAGATTAAATACTGAGCTGTAATGCATCTTATTCTAATATTATTTCAAGCTCTGAGATCTGTAATCCTTACGTGACTGTCACTTTTTTATATTTGTTTCCTTGGCTCTTTTATATTTGTTTTTCACGCAACTGCTACTTCTACTACTACTATATCAATAAAGTAACAATTCAATAAAAGTGTCACAGCATTCGTATAATAGCTCAGCATATTGTTTCCTTTTCATAACATGTCCTGCAACAACATAAATGCTGTAATATTAATAACTGCCAAGCAGAAGCAGTGTAGATTTAACGCTATATCTACAGAACACGGTTAAATGAATACGCAAAAAAAGCATATTTAGTTAGATTATTTGCAATTCAAAGCATTTATTTTTAGTTTTTCTTTACTCATTTGTGCGTCTTACGATGCAATAAGCATAAAGATGTTACTAAATCATCTTTGGTCATAATAAAAACGATACGTAACCACTTTCTTTCAGAAAGGACTATGGCACTGAATTAATTATAGAGATGAACACGCAGAAAAAGGAACTGGATGCCGAAAGAAGAAACGAGATTAAAAATGATTTATCATTTTGCTAAATGGAAGAATCCGAAAAAATAAAACATGAAAATTTAAAATCCTCTCACGTAAGTTTCACAAACTTTATCGAAACAAATCCTTCTAATATATTCTACGCCATGAGCATCGTACAGATCTATGAACTGAGGTTTGCTTTCAGTTTTGCTTTTATCTGGATTTTTACTTCATTGATTTTTTAAAATCTTGTGAAACATTTCGCTTGTTGAATTCAAGTTTTCATTTGTAATTAATTCTACACTGTGGTATTCCCATTAGATAA
The DNA here is from genome assembly GCA_000611955.2 of Stegodyphus mimosarum. NCBI lineage: Eukaryota > Metazoa > Arthropoda > Arachnida > Araneae > Eresidae > Stegodyphus > Stegodyphus mimosarum. Next base: position 1,419,446 of record KK121855.1, read on the forward strand.
AATCTAAAAGTGCAGAATATTGTTTGCTGTTAAAATATCGAAATTTTTAGATAATAAGTGATAATAATTAATACCTTATTAAGCCTCTAAATCTGAACGTGTGAACGGAAGTCCACTTTTCTGAAACAGTTATTTAAAAAGAAGATTACATTCGAGCTGCGGTTTTTCTCCACCGCCTAAGATTTTAGAAACTGTTGCAATTGATAATCTTTAGTGATTTTCAAACGGAAGCTTTCCTCTTCAATCTTAAAATTTGACCTCTGAGAGTTTCAAAATAGGATATTGTAGCAGATATGGGTTAAACTAAGTAGTAGAATAAGAGAACAAGGATTTAGAAATGTATTTGTAGTCAGCATTATAAAATTCTTTGCAACATTTTATTAAAGAAATAAAGACATTAAAATTGTGCTGGTCCGATAAAGTTACCAGCAGCTCTATGATCAGTCGAGGTCAGCTAAATCAATCCTTTATCTACTGTAAAACATTCTCGAAGTAACCTGATTCGAGACAGTTGATTTTGTGGAGCAATTTCTGATTGCAATTGAACGACATTCACTAATAGAATAAATTCACTAATGGAAAAAATCTTTAATAAAAAAATTAAATTTTCTAAAACCAGTAATAAGAACTGTCTGAAAACTCATCATCGTTAAAGCCGATACTAAAAATGAAATAATTTCAGCAATACTTCTTTTTCTTTACAATTAATATGAATGAGTTATATTTCTTATGTAATAAATGTTTTGATTTCTAAATGCAAATTTATCATTTTGTAACCGCTTCATCTTATTTCATGAAATATTTTGATAAATTTCTTGGTTACATTAATTGGGAGAGGAAATGGAATTTATAGTGAAACATTTGCGACATGACACGTGTAAATGGTTTGAAGCACAATAAGAAAACTAGCAGATTGTTACAGCAATAGCTCGCATGCTCGGGCTAATCGGTTCTGCCTATGTGCCAGACAATCCGTGGTTTTCAACAAATAAAACACGCAACAAACGCGGATTCTATCTTTATAAGAAATGTCTTTTTTATACATAATTTAAATATATTCACGTTTTCTATAGATAATTTTTATCTTCTAAAATTTGCAATATCGATATCTGCCCATTTTCTTCTTTGGTCTTGAACACATTTCAGGTGATATCTTCTGGTAGGCAAGAAGAATTTTTTGATGGGTTCATCCTCTCGCTGCAGAACTTTATCGTTAGGTGACGTACGTAACTGTTAATTTAACAGCAGGAGGAAATAAAAGTGGAAGGATGCGAACCTCGACATAGACCCACACGGCTGGCTTTGCTAGGGTTGTATGACGTTGATCTTTCAGATTCTTCCACGAGTGTGTCAAAGGCAAAAATATATCTTGCATTGACATGTTTGGAATCGACGAAACAGTGAGAAACTGAGAATTCACTGGTGAGATTCTCACGTCATAGCGATTGAGCTGTCAACCACTTAATATGTGAAGCATTTTTTCGTTTGCTTGTTGAATGTGAAGCTTCAGTCTAAGGTTAAACAGTATAAAATAAAGATTGAAATTCCAAGTATTATCTCTAGTCTTCGATTTATCATTATGGTGTACATTGTCCATTAGCATTGCTTGGATAAGCACGCCATTATACATAATATTATCATGGTTACATCATCAACTACATTACAATACATAAATATTTCTTCATTACAAAACCTTAAAAATCTAATTAATTTTCTCTACAATAACTAAATTTCAGTTGCAGGGTAAAAATGGTTTTTGAAACTATCATTAAATAAAGCTTTTGTAATTCACGCTTTTTCCATGCAAACAACACAGCACTTAAAAATCATTTTATGATAAATATTTAAGAATTGTAAGATATCCTGTACGATATACAAGTATCAATTTTATTTTGTATATTTATTTTTACCGCTGTACCTTCACTTAATAGTGTAAAACGGTCTTTTGAAGTTTTACCTTCAGGTCATGACTTTTCATTCATATCTATAAAGGTACGTGACAGCAGTTTTTTTAGAATAAAGCTGTTTCATAAAAATTGAAACTTTCGTTTTGTAGCCATTTTTGTATGACGTTGCTTAATTCCTTAGATTATCTTGAAGCAACTGTTTATCTACACTGGTAGATTTATCAACTGTTTGAGCTTTATAAACACTTCAAACTGAACGTCTTAGTACGGAAAAAGCCAACCATATTTTTCGTAAAATTTTTAATAGTTCCTTCACTAACTTTCTGCCTTATCAGTAATCTTCAAGCTACTGTAGATTTAATACTTTGGCTTAATTTTTTGTTTGATTACGTATAGGTGTTGTATTATTCACATTCAAGTGATCCTGGTTTTCGTCCCTGCTTTTGATAAACAATAAGCGGTAACCATGTCTTGTGATTTGTATTGATATCTCTTTTGATAAGATATTGAAAGGATAGCTCATTTATTTTTTACTCATGGGTTTTTTTAGAAAATGAAAAACGCCTTCCGTATGGAGCTTGAAAATGTCTAGCTTTCACTCACTTTCCTTTTCTGGTGATGTAAAATTTCACAAAATTCGTGACAGTCTAAACGTTTTCAAGGCTCCAAACACTGCCGATTTAAAAAATGAAATGCAATTCACCAAAAAGAAAAAAACAAATGTAGAAAATCTGCCACGGATAGCCTCCTAAACGCTATACTTTCTTAAATTTATATTCATACATTTGAACACGATTTACCTATAATCCGTTTCTTTGGGCATGGGATTTTGTTGCATTTGTTATACTTTCCCTAATATATTTCAAAAATAACAGGTCATGCGCTTTACTGCTTCTGACATTCAGTTGCTTTTTGAAATAAAGCAACTTAATTCACTTCCTTTTCTTGTCTTTATAAAAATAGGAAGTAAATTCAATTGGAATTCAGAAGTTCATCACATTTTCTATACTTATTCTAAATCTACATCTCTTCTGAAATTCAAAATGGCATTTTTTGAATTGTTTTGCTTTCTTACGTTTCACATTTTTCTGTGCTGACGTGTTTCTTTCTTCATACTTAATAACTAAATAATTTAGGTGAGATTGTTATTGACAAAGTTTAATTGTACTTTATTGAAGTCTTTCTTTATATAAAGTCTGTCCTTGTATCATTGACAATTTTATTTTCTTATGATAATGGCAAATGAAAGAGCAGCAATTATTTTCCGTCCTTTCTTTTCTTAGGGTGGTCTCAATTTATAAATAATGGCATTTTCAGTTATGTAGCAATCTTTGTTCAAGGAACTTGCAATAATTTTAACTTATTATTTAGATTCCTCGAGAGGAAAGGTGAATAATTTTGTTTAAGAGGCGCCGCGAAAAATAGATTAAGAAAAGGGTCAGATTAGGAGGTCCTTTTTCTTTCTAGTTTCCGGTATCGGATTAACAAGGTTACTGCTTGGAAATTTATGGAATTAGAACAGCAGGACCAACAACATTATTTTTGGTAACTTTAGAGATAATAAAATCAAAAGTTTTATTGGAATCGGTCCATTTCTTCCATTACTGTGTTTTTCTGAACTTTTGCTGAACTTGCTTGTGTTGTGCTCTCCATTAGTGAGTGATTATTATTTCAAGTGTGTTTATAAATAATTGGATTACACGTGATTCATAAGAAGAACGAAAGAAACTAGCATCCAAGTTAAGAATGTTATTTCTTATGTAATTGTTGCGTGCGTACGGGTTCGTTATGGATTAAATGCACAATCGAAGAAAATTAACAAAAATTTATTCTTTCCGCAAGAAATAAATCAAAATGCTGAAATATTTCTTCAGAGATATTCGCACAATATCACAATATCTCAAACGTTTAGCAAAAACTCAGTTCAAAACAGATAAAATGTAATTCTATCTCACAGCGAAATCGCTACAATCAATAATAGCAGTTCGCGTTTTAGAGCTACAACTACAACAACAACTGAGATGAGGTGTTTGAATTCGGCTTTTATAAGATATTTAATTATCACTAGAACAATCTCGATTTTTCTGGATGACAACAGTAATTACGAGATATCTATTTATTAAACATTCAATGCACGCGCTCTTTTATTTTATTTTTTTTCGACGTAGCTTTCTCTTCAAAAATCGTCTGCGTTGCACGAGAAATATAGAGCAATTTTAATTATAATTCTAAATAAATAGCCAAATAAATGTGAAATCCGTAACAGTATCTTTTTCTTTCAATGTTGGTAATTGGTCATTAAGAGACTAGGACTTATTTTATTGTGTTGGATCCTTACTTGCTCAATAGTTATCTGTAAACTCCACAGTATTAACGGACTCAGCTACCTGCAGTAGTATGATCCTATTACAATGTAGATGATGCAAAGTTGTTGTGTATTCAAGCATTAATTAAGTAATTGCGTAATGAGCAGCTTTTAGTACTAACATTCTGGTAGATTTTTTCTAGCAGTCCTTCCTAATCTGGAAAGCCTTCTCTAGGATTTATATTTTCTGCAATGCATTGTACATTGACTGGTACAATTAAGAAGTGTTATGTTATTCGAATTGCCCTTACTCACGGGGTTCATTACCCGGATAACTGTACTCCAGCTTTTTAATGTGTTCCCTTCAGTCTTACGAACACACTTAGTTGTAATATTATCATGGCGCAATACTTGGCTGCCCTATAAGGAGTTTCAATTAAATTATCAACCCACGTCAAAGAGGTCCTATTTATAAGTTATGGATCCTTCAATGCCAGAACTACGAGAATTCTAGTACAAAGAAACCATCGTTCAGCCACCAGTTTCAGCCACCAGCTGGCCAGTCATGCGTTCCTGATTTAAGTAATCAAGATTATGCATCGTCCAACGGGGTTGCAGAAAAACCATCGTACTCCCAAACGATTAAAGATTTCCTTGAGAAATACTTGGAAATTATGCCACAAACACGAAGTATGTCTAAAAAGCGAAGTACTAATAAAATCTTCTCCCACAAGATGTACTCTCCAAACTAACCCTTTGAGGAGCGGTATGTAAAATAATTTAAATTGTGGTAAAATTTTGCATGAATTGTAACTTATGGACCCTAAGAACACCAAATCGAGACTTAAAAAATCTAGAGCAAAATCCTGAAGTTGAAGGCCCGGTATATATTTTATACCGGTGCCCCTCTACGACATTTTTTCCAGGTAGCTGCCAATTGTTAATTTTTGTTCTTTTCATTTATTTTTGCGTACTTTGATGCACATCTATAGAGATGGGTACTTGAATACAGTTATGTAAGTGTAATGAAACAAACTTTTAAAATTTCGCTAGAAATTTAAAATTTTAAAAATAAATTTGTTTAAAATTTAAATAAATCTTTATGCACTTTGATGATGCTACCCAGCTGAACATACGTATGTAAAACGTAGGTAAAAAGCTTTTGAAAGTGATTCACATTCAATATTATTGTTTTATGAAAACATTTAGCAAATATAATATCGTGTTTGTAAACCATATCATGCTGTAATTTAATTAGTATAATGTTACGACGAAATGTAAATCTCAGGTGAAAAATAAAAAATTGAAAAATGAAACTCTACCACTCAGCTGAATAATAATGTTGCACTTTTGAAATTATTATACATTTTGCTTATACAATATACAAAAATAGTATGCTTCATGCTATGATAGCAAGAATCGCCTCCCAAACACTTTCGATTATCAGGCTCCGTAAGGGCCTCTTTTAAATTTTTGTATATATAGGGTTGAAATATATGATTCTGTTCAGGAAGAAAAGCTGTTAAATGATTTTATTATTTGATACATTTCAAACCCCTTATTTAGATCAAAACTAAAAAAACTCAAATATTTGCCTCATTTTCTTTTTCTTTTTGATAGATGTTTTGCATCTCAAACTGGCATTGGATATATTTTCTCTGCTCTCAAAAACTATGAAGATCTGTTTCGAAAACCCTGTACTTGTATCCTAACCCAGAGAAAAAATTCTCTTGTGTTTCTTGGTTTCGCATCTGAAATTAACAAAGACGATACCCTAAAGCACAAAACTATGCTTTCAAATCAGCAGTTTTGCCATTCCACAAAGAGACGGACCTAAAGTGCATTTCCGTTTCCCGTGTTTGTAAATGAGATTTCCTTTTGCAAGATCTTAACACAGTTTTTTTTGTGGAGTTCGCATTAGAAATTCGCTGTCGATCACCTCTTATCATTTTCGCTGCATTCTAGGACTTTTTAAAATACGAAGCGACGGGAGTCTTTCGGGGCTAACGTGCCACATTTTACACCTACAACTGTATAACATTTTGAAGTTAGACAAAATTTTGAAATCTATGTGTTTTTATCCAAACAGAGGTTGAAGTGAGGAAATTACAATTTTCCCTAAATAGAGACGAATGAGAAATTCCACTGGTGTAAGCAAAGAATAAAAAGAAACGAAAATAATTTTACTCATTCTCTGCACAGGGTCAGTAAGCACCCTATAAAGGTTATCCTAATTTTATTAACACTTATTTTAAGTTATGCACCTATACTATCAATTCTTATAATTTCCTACCAGAAAGTAATTTCAGAAACGCAGTTAATGCAAATGAGTAAGAGTACTATTTAAGTCGATGTTTCATCGACTTCGAGAGAGAGAATCTGATTCCCTGACTAGCGCGCGTTTACCTTTTGGTTACGTTCTTTTAGATACTACGCTCGGCCATACTTTAGGCTCTTGCTTGGCTTCGCTGATTTAATTAATCTTTAGGAGCCAACTAATAGAATCCTGATAGTTTCGGCTATACCTTTCAGATAGCTTTAGTGAAACTTAGTTTAGTTTCATTTCATAATTATTTAAGTTCAAGCGCAAGTGGAGGCTTTGCTCTATACTCCAAGCTAGGAGTTGATTGTAATTATTCTGAGAAATAAAGGTTAGTTAGCCCTTCTTAAGTCTTACGTGTTTATTCTCACACTTATGTGATTATTCGTTTGTTAGTGTTTGTGGGGTTCTAAGATGGAACATTGGATTAAATAAGTAAAACCCCACATTTGGAGCCCGAACTTATTCTTAACGAATCATGACGCTACGTAGTGAAGATTTCTTTTTGACCCATCCCATCTTTCAATTCCTTCAGCCACAACCAAACCCCATGGTTGGATTCGGATTTATCGTGGAAACTATGAGAGCGGCGATGAAGCCAACCGCAACTTTCCTCGAGCAGCTGAATCTACGCTTCACGTTACATCCTGTGAACCAGCCACAAAGAATTATCATTGCTACGTTGAACTTAAAGGTCAAGCCCTAAGCTGGTACAAGAATATTGGTAAAAATTTGTTGGGGGATCCAGAATCCGAAACTTACACTTGGGAAAATTTTTAAAATTCGCTATTGAAAGCATTCCCAGTTGTGATAGACCGCGCAAAACTCGAATCAAAATTATTCAGTAAATATCAAACTAATTTTGACGAATTAACGGACTTCATCTTAAGAAAGATCCATATTGTCAAATTATTATATGGGAAAAGGCCAGACAAAGAAATCATTGAAATAATATTGCCGCAGCTTCTTCCGTTAATCCAGGACTTTTTTGAAGTTAGAAATCCGCAAACGCTGGAAAGCTTATTCGAACTAGCTGTCAAATTTCAGAGTAGGCGAAAGACCGAAAACGGGCGTGAGAACAATTTTAGGCAGTATTCAAGGTTTCACACCCAAACGAAACTTCAAGTTCAGCAGAATTCCTATCGGCAAGAGGGGAAAGTAGCGAAGCCAGATAAGATAAAAGCTGGTCAGACCAAAGCGTTGAGAAATAAAAAGTAACTGGACAAAGGGGTTGAAAAGAAAAATTTAAACTTGTCACAGTGACCAGAAGGAGGGTGAAGTAACCGTTTGAGAAGGTAAATCCCTCAGAAATCAAATTGAATACGGGAATGGTACAAAATTTGGCCTTGCCAGAGATCCATATATTACTAAACGACGTCCCTGCTGGTGCCCTACTGGATACCGGGGCTCAATGCAGCCTCTTGTCGCAGAAGTTTTTTATAAAGCATTTTCATCATTATAAATTGTTTAACACGGCGGGACATTGGGTGATTTCTGCCCAAGGCAAACAGTATGTCTGCTTGGGAAAAGTGGGGCTGCATGTTCAAGTAAAGAACAAGGTGCAGAAAATAAACTTTTAATTAGTAAAGAATTTGTTAACCGCAGTTAGATTGGAGTTGATTTCTTACGCGCAGTAGCGCAAAAATTAAATTTAAAGATTCAACTTTACAGGTCAAGATTCACAAAACTCATGAAGAAAAAGCCGCAGTCCGGGATGTGAATCTAAGTCACCTCGAAGGAGAAAAAGAAAAAATCCAAGAACTGCTAAGAGCCTTTTCTCAGTTATTTGACGATAAACCTGGCTTCTGGCTAATTGTCACGCATAGTATCGACACGGGTAGTGAGTTCCCAGGTTGTTCAAAACCTTATAGATATGACCGGGTGAAGGAAGACAATGTCGAGCAACACATTAAGAAAATGCTCGATTCTTAAGAAAATGCTTAAGAAAATGCTCGAGAATAAGATAATTACGCCAAATACCATCCCCTATGCTAGTCCTGTAATTTTATGTAGGATGAAGAATGGACGCCACCCGCAAATCCGAACGCATAGAGATTCGCAATTCATTACCGAAAATTAAATAGCATAAAGAAATACCCCACATATCCGCTCCCGATAATAGATGAAATTATAAGAAAAATTCGGTCGACTAAATATATGACTATTTTAGATCTGACGTCAGACTATTTTCAAATTGCAGTAAAACCAGAGGATGTCGAAAAAACAGCTTTAAAAAAAATCAGGCGTGTATGCCTTTTTGACAATGCCGTTTGGCTTAATCGGAGCTTCGGCTCCACTTCAAAAAGTGATGAATATTGTTTTGAGGCCAGTCTTGAGCAAACATACAGTCATCTACCTCGATGATATTATTCTGACAATCGAAACTTTAGAGGAACACATTAAACATTTAGAATATATAGACATAAATCTTCTAAAGGTAAAGTTCATGAATGAAATTTCGATTTCTGTCATGTGTTTGAAGTTGCTAAATACTCTTTATAGCAAGAAACTGAATTCGAAAGTTTGCGAGAATGTAGTTGAGATCTTTTAAATAGAAAAGATTTTTCAATTCGTAAATTGCGAAAATTTATTTTGTAAATACCTTCTTTTGAGAATTCGCAATTTCCGAGAAACTAATTTGTGCCTATGTTTCTTCGAAAGGCTTCAGATGTGTTAACTTAAAGAAAGATTGTAGCAAAACTTTGTAAATTTTGTATAGCAACTATAACGAATGATGTAAAATGAATTTTAAAATATTGCATGTTAAAATGTACTATTGAACATAGAAAGGCTTATGTCAGGTTTTAAACTATTGTAAAAGTTAAACTTGTACAAATGTAAATTTTTTCAAGCATGACTGAAAATACTTTGTACAAGAGATGAATTGAAACAAGCATAGATCGAATGTGTTTAAAGTTAGGCTCCCCAGGCTTCACTTAAGAATTTAAATTAAGCTTCTATTTTAGTACATGAGAACTAGTTTTGTGTTTAAGGAGTCTTCTGAGGCCTGGAATGTCAAGTTCTAATAAATCGTAGCTGTTGTGTAGTTGTTAGTGTATCTTCGCGGTAACACAACAATAAGAAGCTCAGTTCACTCAGAACAATTTCTGGAGAGCGTGGGGGGAAGAAGATTTAAAATTTTGTGTGAATGAAAGTGTTTGAGGGCCAAAGTGATTTCAATAAAAGGGTAGGAAAAATAAAACTGCTTGGGAAAAATTCCACTAACATTACTGTATTTCCTTCCAGAGGAGTGGAGGGACTAAGAACTGATAGCCTGCACAAGAAAAGAAGCAGATGTTTGTTCGCAGTCAATTTGTAAAAATTTATGAAATATATTTCTCTTAGTTTTAGTAAAGCTTTAGATATTGTGTGAAGTTGGCCCTAACAGGAAAACTTTCATTGATGAATTCAAGAAACCACTGTTGCTACAAGCTTTAAACGTTGATGAAAAAGAGTTTTGTAGAATTTACACTCTTAAATAAGGTCGTTTTGAGACCTTGTTTTTCGAGAAGTTAAATTCTGGT
>KK121855.1:1447880-1472257 GCA_000611955.2 Stegodyphus mimosarum
ATATATATTTTGGTGCGGCCGACTGCAACCAAAATAGGAGGTGCACAACTACATGTTATAGCAGTCCTATATTCAAAATTTCAACGTTCTGAGGCTACTCATTTTTGAGATATGCGAAATAAATATACACGTACGTACGTACGCATGCCACGAAAAAAATCTCTTCTGAATCCATTTAAATCAGTTTTGTAATTGTTTTAGGGTGCCCTTTATTCTATCCTTACGTACAGATGTCGTGCGAAAACATTGTTAAACATTGTTAAATTGCATTCGATAATCCGAAATTTTTTGCGATTACAATACTTCCTTTTTACTTCGTACAAGGAAGTAAAAAGGTGAATGAAAAGTTCATTATCTCTTTAACAAAGGGACATAGTTCCTCTTGAACCTTACTAAATTTTCAGAAGGTGTCGGGAGTAAAAGTTGTTTGGTCGTTTTTTATCTATCTGTCGTTCATGAGTCGTCAATCAGTTGTTGGTTCTGGCTGCCAGACGACAGGGCGGAGATATCTGTCTGGTAGAGCGAGTTAGAGTTTTTGAAGGTCAGGGCCTCTCGGAAATGAAAATATTACTGATAATTTGCTTCGCGAAGGACAGGCACTTGACTTGAACAACACTTCTAACTCACATCCCATGTTGGAGAAATTTGCACACGATTTCGATATCGCGTCTTCCTCTTTGCTGTCTGTTTTCGAAAGAATCCAAAGCCCCTCTAATTGTTCGTCCAGAATTCGTCAATAACATCTCCACTCTGCTGAGCAATCCTCGGTGAGGGACGCTCATCGAAACCAGGCGAAGGGGACTTGTGAGATTTCTCTTGACTACTGAGGTTAAAACTCAAAGCATGATAAAAATAATTAATTTAATGTTTCATTTTCAGCAACTCTCTATAAATTTAACAATTCTAACACATTCTGCGAAGTTCTAACATTGTTTTTGTCGTCCGGGAAAACGATAAATAACTTTCGACAACTATGAAACGTGAATGTATAATACTACAAGTTTTGCTCTTCTAGTCCAAGTCAACCAACACGGTGTCATTGACGTTCTGCTCCAAAGCAAGATTTCTCTCGCTTCTATGAGTGAAGTGACATCACTGAGCAGACCTACAAAATATGTCACTATCTCCAGCGTCGGAAAGAGAATTTGTCCATGAAAGAGGGTAATCTTCTCTGTATTCTGATCTTGACGTGACCAAGAACCTCTAATATAAAGAGCGTATGGGGTACTTAAACCACATTTTTGCTGCTTCCATTGATCCTTTGTTCTTTCTTTATCACTGCGCTTCGGCCACCCAAGGCCCGGGAAATTTATTCATTGTCGTGTCAACTCATTATGACTAAATAAGTCAAAGAATTACGATGTATGGTCTTTTAGAGTCTATGTCTTTTCAAGAAAAGATAGTTACTTTTCATCATAAGAGGAAATCCCCTCATTCTTCTAAAAGGTTCCGTATTTATAGCCACCCAACACCCGGGAAAAAAGTAAGAGCTTTTGACGCCAGACATCCAAAACCCTTACTCAGATGGGCGGCTGTCTAGGTAAGCAGCAGCACAGTAGCCAGAACCTACTTGGAATCCCCTCTTATTGTTAAATTTGCATTACTGTCAGGATTTCGAGCGTATGTGATGAAACAGGAAAAAGAAGGAGAGAAATGAATGTAATTCTAATTGAGAGTAACCGTAAATAATATGTCACAAACATTCTTAAAATTAAAGCGTCTTAGAATAATATTCTTCCCTATTGGGAAGAAAGAATGCATACTTGGTGATTTTACTTGCAAAATCAATAAATTATAATGTAAGGTCCAAAAAATACAAATTAACTATAAAATGAAAAAATAAACAGAGGTCATGTTTCATTTTACAATTTTTTAAGCAATACCCATATTTGTTGTTTATTACACTGTAAAAAAGTTACACTTGTAACAATCTGTACAAAATATCATGGGCGGATATTCTTCGCTTTCTCTATAGTATTCAAGGTATATCTGTCGATTATAAGAAAAACGAAGTAGTTTAGTAGTTCGCCTAACGCAGGCGTTAACACAATCGAATGCATAAAACAAAACGTAAAGACATTCATTTGCTTTTCAGGCTAATAACAGTATATGAAAGGAAATTGTAATTTAGAAAATTCAATACAAAAGAGAAACGTATTTCCGTGGGATGTAAATTGCTTTTAACAAATAGTTTCTAGAGGGTACAGTAGAAAAAAAGACTGGCAGCAATATAATCAAATAAAAAGGGAAATAGAACTCTTTTTTTTGGGCGGAAGGGTAGTTCATTAGCTGAATTGTTTATCCTCCCCTTATGTCTTTCTTGAAAATTTATTTCGCGTTACCAAAGAGATCGTAGAAGTTCATTATTTCTGAAATCAGTAAAAAGGATGCAGCTGAAACAATAATAGGTTCTAAAATTCATTTTAAATCTTTTTATAATTAGTCTGACTTTTGAAATTAAAATAAAATAATAAATTATATGTTATGGCAAATAATGTACATTATTTGGTTGTAATTTTTGTATGTTTGATTACATATTTATTTTAGATTATTACATATTTTTAAATAATGTATATTAAATGATTTTTATATTTCATTTTTCTATGCATTTCTCATGCATTTTCTAATTTTCTTCAATTTTTCTGAAATGTGCATTAAGCATTTATGTATGCAAATAGCTCATTATATTATGAATAAGTGTTTATCTTTTGTAAACAGCTTTAATAGAAATTACGATATCATCTGCTGAAACTAACTTTGCTTCTGCAAAAACGTTATTGTTAAAACTCATGACATTTAGAGAAATATTGATAGATTTGGTGATATTATTATATAATTCAGAGTTGCGAATGCAAAGCATAACGGCATTCTGAGGAATCTTCTCAGAAATAAAACATTTGTGCTTTTTCTTCAAAGATGTATAACAACATCCAGTTGAAACCGCAGTTCCCTTCTAACTTCATAATTGTGAGAAAGCTTAGTTCAAACATGTTTTATATATATATCTCTGTGAACGAACAATTATATACGTCACTTGTGAGTTCTAATGCTGGGAATTTCCGTCAAATTATGATCCTATTTCTGTTCGAGATGGATTCTAGTGGCTCCTGAAGTTATATCTCTCTCTTACTCCACAGTATCAGATTTTGTTTCCAATCTTCCACCTTATTAAGGAAATCGACACATTCTCAGCAGCAATATTACGTATTCTGAAATTAAGAATGGCTACATTTTCGATATCACTAAAATACTTGGAAAAGTATCAGATGCTTCAGAATCGAAGAAGGCAAGAAGCAAGCTTATGAGGGGGTAGAACCTACAAACCATTTAATTGTAACATATTACTTAATAGATTATAAATATTTATTAAAACCCTGTTTCATACTTTAATCCCAAATTCCATTGTTGTATTCAAATAGGAAAGAGAACTCTTCAGTGACATGATAAGTAATAAATAAAGCTGAAATATATGCAAACCAAAATGTTGTAAACGAAAATAAATAACCGCAATCTCTGCTAAACACTCACTGGTTGACAAGACCCACGTTACAAACGTTACAAAAAGAAACTGAGCAGTCATAATTGCTTACACGACAATACTCACACGGACAAAAGTGGGTAAACGCTCACACGGGTAAGTGCACATTGATTAACACCGCATCGATTAAAACAAAACCACACTAATGATCGTGCTATTGCTTTTTTCTTTCTGTAGACGCTGTTTTTTCCGTAGACTTTTGTGATGTGGGCTGTCGTAAAATGGTCTTTCACCAGGCCGCCACACAGCCGATCAATTGTATAATTCAATGTATGATAAGGAGACTCAATTTAATACTATTGTATGCACCTAATATTTAGGTAATAAAAGTTGGCAACAAATGCATTGCGATCGTGAATAAAAATAAATTTATCGAATACTACAGAAATAAATATACATAATTATAATTATACTGAAATTTGCATGTTTTACGTAAGAGTAAATTTGCAAAGAAATTTGAATTTTTCTAAGTAATAATCAAGTTAGTTTTTTATTGTATCAAGGTTTGCATTTAATTGATGCCACGAGACATTAAAAACAGGAGAATACGTAAATTCCTGAATAAAACCGAATAGAGGGAAAAATTTAATTTGTAGAGCATAAAAGTAAAAGGTTTCCTTAGAAAATAGAGTTCATACGTAAAGAAGTTAGAAAACAGATATATCAGCTATAGATTAAAAATATATTCTCAATCAAATTGTTAAAACAGAATATTTTTTACAAGTAAATCTATGTGAAATGTGTTCTTACCATTCAAATGTAAATTCATTTAATCTTATTCTACATTACTTTAGAGTTATTCGTTTCAAAAAACTTCGATTCTTTCATGAAAAGCATTGATTTGTTTTATTTTCACATTCATTCACCCAAAGCATTTCTCTCCATGTATTTATCTCCAAGTATCCGTCTGATCACAGCTAGGTGCAAAGAAAGAAGTCTCAGACTAATACTTAGTAAATGTTACACTACATCGTGATTAAACGGTGAGATCTCCCTTCGTTCTATTTTAGTTATATCAAAAGACTTTTTTACTCTTTTCATTTCTGTTGCTAACATTCCTATGTGTTTACAGATATCAGGAACTGAAGGAAGAAAAAAAATCTACTTACTACAAGCCGGGAAGGAAACATTCATGAGTAGCGGTCGGATATTAGGGTTTTCCGGATCCTCACACGTAATTTGATCCCAGAGTGGCCCTAAAATTTTCTTCTGGGAGTTATCTTGCAGCCACTTAGCACTGCAGTTACAGATTATGGGATTGCCGTCAATGGATCTGTAAGAAATGTTTATTTAAATGGCATCAAAGTTTAACTAAGATTTTTAACTAAAAATTGACAGCACAGTTCATATTTCAAGACCCTTTTCTTAATATTTCTTGTCATTAGCAAAATTGAATTCTTAAATTACGCAACTCAAGTTTTAGGTTTAGAGAAACTAGTAATTTTCAGAAATATTTTGACAAAATATAAAACACGGTTACCAAACAAAACACTATATTCATTATTTAACCATTAACTATAGTGTGTTAGCTATAAATTAACTGCATTGATCGTGATATTTAATTTTTTGCAGTGACTCCTTTTGAAATACACAACTAAATACATCTGTTATGATACGTTTCTAAAGGTAATTATAGAAAGTACAAACACAAAATTTCCATAACGACAAGAAATCCTTTTTCCAGTGAACAGAATTTTGCCATTTACTTTTCTTTTCCCTTCAAATTTTGGAATTCCTCTCTCAAACTGAATTCTATTGTCCTATCTGTAAAACTTGAAAAGTTAAACACTATGTTTTTATTATCAGTTTCAAGTGTATCTCTTATTCTCCCATGTAAAATTAATTTCATTTCCGAAATTTAAGACAGATATCTGAACAAATTATTTCGAACCAGTCATAAACCAGTTTAGAAAAATTCATCTGCTACTATAAATCAAACTGCATTTTATTTGAAAGCAGTAAAAGTGACATGTACACATTATAAAACATTATTAGCTTTGTTGCTACAATTCTAATTTCTGAGATCGATTCATATCAATACTATAATTCGCAGCTGTTTGAATGCCTTTTTAGTAAAACGAATAATGAATTATTCATAATTATGTGCTGGTATCCGAAATTTAAAAAAAAATTCACATTCGGTAGATTATTTCTGAAAGTCATGGACAGAATGTAAAGAAATTTGTTGTGGACATAGCTTATAATATAAAATGTAACGTAAAACAGTAATGGTACACAAGCATCATCATGCATAAAGTTCATCAATGCAAGAAAGAAGTCTGAAACAAAGTTGGAAGAATATAGAGGTTTTTAGTTGATATGATATGCTGTAACAGTCAAACAGCATTCAAACAGCTATGTGAGTCCGTGTGGCAGTCGGTACCACGTCTTCAGAAACTATGTTTTCAGATCGTAAATGTTCTTGGATAGGGAGGATGAGTTGCAAATTCTCTCCCAGAACGTCTTGTATATATATTCTATAGGGTTTGTCAATCTATCTTGTAAATATCCTCCTTTCCTTGAAAAAACTTCCTCCAAATTAGCCTTATGTTGAGGAACTTATTCGACCATGAAAATGAACTCAGAACCAACTGCATCCTGAAAAGGCAAATAGAGGGCTCTAATATTGTCCTTTTTTGCGAAACGACCCTCAGTTTGCATCCTATTTACTTCTACTTGCAAATGTATCCATTTCCCATCGTGCAGAGACCATTCACATTAAACCAACAACGTTTACCTCTCTTGTGACAGCTAACGAAGTATTGGGGATATCAGTATTTTGCGTCATCTTCGATGGTTAAATAGGTAAATTCCCATATATACGCTCTGATAGAATCCGATTTCTGCAAATTTCTTCAAAGAATGCAAACAAATAATAGTGGGTATGATGTATATGAGTTACATATTGCTTTGGGGATGTACTGTGCAACTGATTAAGGGAGAAATTATGTAAGCAGATTATATGTCCACAGGTTCAGCCCGCGTGCTGTCAAAATTTCCAGGATTGCTGTGATCTTTGTAAATACTATCTTTTGTTTGATGATATAGGCTTGGTACGAAGTGTTTCCATTTATACTCTTCAGAAGCCTTAGCTATTGGCTAGATGCCAGTGGACAGTTCGTTAGGTGATGTAAGGGAGCCCTAATACAGCCACAGATGAATTTGACAGTATCACTTAAGCTATGAAGTATTTCTACCGCCTTCTTCGCACGCCTTCATAGTGTAGTGGTCAGAAGTTCGACGCGCATTCGAGAGGTCTGTGGTTCGAGTTCTGGCGAGAACATTGCTCATTTTTCATATCTCCTGCTTCGAAATAACCTGATGACTTTACAAGGCAGTGCTAATGAAAATAGTCGGCGAATGGGTCATGACCTGTAATCTGAAGTGCTATCTGCCCTGTGGAAGTGCATGTTATTCGCTGACGTTGAGAAAGGTGTGACAGCCTTATAGTGGGCGGCCCTATTCGTCTGGCTATTTTCCTTTAGACAAAGTGTTGTTGTCTCGTTTCGGGTGGAATTACGGTAGGATCAGACGCTAGGAATGTCATTCGATGATTCGAGCTGCTTTCTTTGCCAATGTATTTTCTTGCTTGTTTCCTCGATTTTCAGTATGTGTCTTTATCTAGTTCAGGTGACGTTTGAAGCGCTGCAGATCACTTTGAAAATTAATCATGATATAAGAACTGTGGATTGGATTTAGGGTAGCATGTAATACCTACAGGTTATCATATAGAGGCGTTATAACGCCTATTGCTTACTGCATGAGTTACTGCTATTGCTAATGACTGCACCTTTGCTTGGAAGATGCTTTTGTTGCATGAAAGTTTTTGTTTCCATGTGTGACATTCTTGTTCATTGTTGTGCTGAACAAAGTTGCAGCAATGACCGTGGCCTGATCCTTATGTTTGTCACTGAAATTTCTTACTGGATGTAGTATAATGTTGTTGCTAACGTGCATTGTCTATGTTCCAGCCTCCTCGAAGGACTGGATGAATATGAAGCTGGCATGTGAGTTGAACAATAAATTGTGGATTTGCGTTTGTTTTCGTAAATAGGGAACAGGTTGAAGTGCAGCTGTTTATTCTGTCTGTAAATGCAGCATCGTAAATCTTACTAGGATATTTGCTGCGGATGGTGTCTGCTGCGAGATATAGGGAACAACTAGGGAGAGTTTTATGTAAGCTCTTTCAAGAAGACATGTGGCTGTCAGTTCATAGGTGCATGATCTTCTGGAAAGTGGGAACATTTACCTGATGGATTAGACAGTCAGGTTTTCAGATATAAAAACTTCTACAGTATGGTCAAGAGTCTTGGGAGGGCAATTTCAACTCTGCTCTCCCTTCTCAGAATCTTCCAGGATTTTAAAATCAATGTTACTGCCGCAGAGGGACTGAATCCGACATGATCTCAAATCCTACTTCATTTCCAGTATGCCATGCTCTGAGAACTGTATGACTATTTGACGAGAACACATTCTTCATTAATCAACCTACGTGCCTGCCAAATTTCATTAAATCTGTCCATCAGGTAAGACTATTAACCGAATGTGAAAATTCTCCTAATTTTAATTTTGAACAGCATATAAGGCAATGGGCGCGCTTTACTAACAAACTAAAAGCAAATGCAAACAGAGCAGACCCACCAGAGATATTAGCCTCAAAGAGGAAGAAATGTGAAATCAAACTTTGTAATGGTAATATGACTAATAATATCTGTATTTCATGCAGTAAAATGGTGTGCGGAAAATGTTATGGTTAGCTAGATTATACATACAAAAACTGCATTCCTGAATTTTAGTTTAAAAAGGATTGTAAGTATATGAATTTCATGAAAAACATGCCATTTGTTTCATTTTCTTATACTTGTAAATTCAGTTACGCTTTTTCTAAATTAATATTTGTATCTATTGTTAATAATTAAAAATTTAAATGTTTTAATTGAATTATATATTCAATATTGTGTTATCGTTTATGTGTTTACCTTATAAATCTCACTAGAGTCTAAATGACTCGGCGGGCGTTCTAGGGGGATGAAATTTGCGGGCGTTCTAGTGTTAAATAAGAAAACCCCCACAAGTCTAATTATATTTCGAGAAACGTAAAACACATTTTTTCCTATAATGTATAGAATTTTCTTGTAAATATGCATATATTGTATTGTTTGTGCGCCTTACGAAATGTTTTGGTACTTAGTATATATAGCAGAAAAATTGGTTTAAAATGTTTGCAATCAAGGATCGTTTAGTTGTTATATATTCAAAACAAATAAAAGCAATAAAATGATAACTTTTATTAATTTTGATGTTACTATCCAAAATACAAGATATCAAAACTGTTACAATGTTAAGCACTTAGAATTAGAAAAATATCTTCGTTGAAGAAACAAACTTCAGGACTACGTCCTTATATTCATTGTTTTACATCGTCGGCCTTAATACTATATCTAATACGCTTGCTCTCAATGTTTCGTCATATTTACAACTCTTATAAGCTTTATAGTTCCTTACATTATGTACTAACAGATGCTTTCCAAATTTAAACTTGGGTTTGGCACATAAACTACAGATATCTGAAGCTATTAAGATTGTATTTGTATTCAGTTCAGTAAATGACACTGCTTTAAATTATATCAACTCTCTCATCCACTTTTACTGTATGTCCTTTGTGCTGTCTCGTCCTCTATAAACTTATACAATACCCAAATCAAATTCTAATTAAAGACACCTATCTGTACTATTTATGCCTATCATTTAAAAAAACATTTAAAATTTCATATTAATTCAACGTCCTTTGTATTATCTGAATAATTCGTGTTGAAGTTCTAATGTTCTGACGAAATCCTAAAAGTTGCAACATATCAAGCAACCATTGATTTGAACTAGCAACCAAACGTAGCACAATAACAGTCTTAAAGCTTTTTTAATTTAATTTAGCGTGAAGAGTTATTTTTAACTTGCAACTGCAACTTATCTTTTAAGTTCACAGACATTATAAGTGTCACAAATTCCAAAACGAAATGCGTTTACGCTCAAGAATTTCTGACCCAAATTTAAATTAGAAACTCAGTGGAATCCACATATCTACACTCATGTCCATAAATTAAGGATAATGCAAAATCAGGCAAAGGAAGAGTTAGAAGCAAAACAAATTTGACTTATTTGTAAAACTTATTTATTAAACGATAGGTAAAGAGCAAAAAAAGATGCTATATGTTTGATATTATTAAACGAATTACCGATTTTTTCTACCTGAAGCAAATTACAAAAAAAAAAAACCTATTTAAAAAAAACCAATATTACATGGTTGGTATGATTGTTAATACATTGTATGTCTCCCATACGATGCAATACAGTCCGTACAACGTCTAGGCATGTTGAATATCAAATTATCGATCTGATCTTGGGGAATATTACACCATTCAAAACGCAATGCTCTCCGAAGTTCCGGTAGACATGTAAGAGCAGGTCGACGGACTGCAACTCGTCGGCCAAGCATGTCCCACACGTGCTCTACTGGATTCAAGTTCTGTGAGAATGCTGGTGAGTCCATACGGGTGATATCCTACGATTGAAGGCATTCGCTTACGATGTTTGCACGATGAGGACGGGCGTTGTCATCCATAAACACAAATTGTGCGCCCATGGCGCCCCGAAACAAATGTACATGTTGTTCCAGAATGACGTCCCGATAGATTTGGCTTGTCATGGTTCCAATTTGAACATGAAGGTCAGTTCTGGAACCCAGAATAATTCCACCCCAAACGAGCACCCCTGCAGCACCGTAACGGTGTCGTTCAATGATGTTTTCTGGGTGGTAACGGGTACCTGGAGCTCTCCATATGAACGTCCGGCGAGAATCAGACTGCAAGCTAAACCTGGACTCGTCGGAAAACATCACACAAGCCGGCTGTTGCGGTGTCCACAATGCATGCTCTCTACTCCAGGCTAACCGCAGGCGAATGTGAATTGCAGTAAGTGGAACGCATCTGACAGGTCTACGAGCATATGGACCAATCTGCCCTAAGCGTCTGTACAATGTCTGCCTTGAAATTGTCGTACCAGTGGCTGAAGAGAGCTGACGAGACAGGTCTGAGGCTATGCTCCGCCTGTTTCTTTTGGCAGTAACTGCCAAATACCGGTCGTCATTCGGCGTTGTAACTCTGGGGCGACCTGCGCTGTAACGTCTACTCACATTACCATCATCTTGGAATCGTTGCCAAAGCCTGGAGATGACACTCTGGGCAATTCCAAGTTCGTCTGATACTTCCAGTTGGGTACGTCCACATTCCAGACGGCCGATAATTCTACCACGTAAAAAATCATCCAAATGCGTCCTTTGTGTCATAACTATTCGGTTATTGCACTGAAATGTTTATAAAGCGCCTGCGAACAATTTTACTTCTTTGCCTGTATTCCTTATATATCACTCTCTTACACTGTCGTCATTGTGACGTACCATCGGTGTCATCTGGTTACTTCCTGAAATTTGCATATGATTCTTGAAGATGTGTGTAGTGATTTTACAGGTGATATATTTATTTTAGTGTTCGATTTCCGCGTGACTCCGAATTATCCTTAATTTATGGACATGCGTGTAAAAGGCCGCTCAGACAGGAAAGTGGGTATTGACTCTGACTGCCTTATCGAAAGGGCTCGTGTTCGAATCCCGGAGAAGGCATGGATATAATTTGTCCGACCCTTCATAGGAGGGAATGGTGGTCCACCTATTAAATGCCTCCATAATAAAGATACCACCGCTTACGGTCGTAAGAATGAGCAATTCCTATAAACGGCTAGAGCCCACCATTGGAAAACAAGTATAAAATGTGTATTGTTTGAACCACGTGACTATATCTCTCTGTTATACAAAGTGTTTTCAACAGTTCAGCTTTTTTTCCTACTAAAATGTTATATATATTTTTTTCATATTTCACCATTTCAGCCTTTTACACTGCAAGTTAATAGGTGCTGACGACAATAACAGTATTTTTAATCTAGGTAATTCATTATTTCATCTGTGCAAACTTAGAGTTCAGGAGGAAACGTAATTCATAACCTTAGTCTCAAATCAGCGCTGCCTCATCAAGAACATAACACTTTACATCTTGTCTCATAGCTTAACTGAAAATTTATTCAGTAGTTAAGTTTCATTATTGCTGTAGACGAGAAACGCTGCCTATCTTTTCAGAACCATTTCGGCTTGAGAAACCAACTTGTTAAGAAAGGTTTTTTATAAATGTCAAACTGCTATTTAGTTAATCTCTGCAAATTAAGGAAAAAAATGAAAGAATCTCCAGTCAAGAGGTAAATATGAAAAAAAAGTAAGAAAGAGAAAAAGAACTTCTTGTGCTTCGAAGATTAAGAGAAGGCACGAACAAATTTTTTAATTTTTTTATGAATACATTTCTAAAAAATGTAAAACATCTTTAAATTTGTCAATTTTTTAGAGCGAAGGAAATTTTGTCAGACTTCCAGAAGAAACATATAACTCATTCTTTAGAAATTTATAGAAAAGGTAATCGAAAATATATAAATGTATGTTTTTTGAATGTATACCTAAGCCTTTTTTTATATGAAACCTCTCTAAATGCTGACAAACATTTGCAATTGAATACTTTCGATTACGTTTATGCAGTTGAATGTTCCGAAAAATAACAATAGACAAAAAATATTAAAATCTTTAATACAAAATAAAAAAAAACAATTATTAAAAAATATAAAATATTTCTCCCGACTTCTCAGCATGCCTTCGTGATGCAGTGGTCAGCACGCACGGCGCTCTCTGTAATTCGAGAGGTCGGAGGTTCGAGCCCCGGCGAGGGCATTGCTCAGTTTTCATCACTCCTGCTTTGTAATAACCTAATGTCTATACAAAGATTTATTTCAGAGATATTATTAATGATAAAGATATTAACGAAAAGCAGTCATACGGTTCGAGGAATAGTCGAACAGGTTTAAACTGAGTGCCAAAATTACATTTGCAAACAGAAAAGAAAAATTACATTTATAGTTGAATACATTTAGACTCAAATTTTGAGCTGTTGCAGTCAGCGGTTTTATTTAGTTCGACACTTGTATTGCTTTGTGGTGCTTTTTGATTTCTAAAATAAATCTGAAATGGAAATATGAAACTACATCTTAAAAATGCAGAAATATCTACCAAAAAATATCACAAGTAAACTGTAATACAGAATTATAAATAGTCCAGGAAATTTTATTTAGAAATCTCGATCAGACTCTTCAAATTTGATATGCTTCGAAAGTTCTGAAAATTAAGAATTTCTAACGTAAGTGCTCAAGGGTTGTCTCAGCAAATCTGAAAAATTATAAGTAAAGCTGTTTATTGTAAAGTACTAGGTAACCAGAAAACCAGGAAAATATCTCACTCAGACAACCCATTCGCCCAAAAATAATGAAAATGAGTTTAATATACTCAGTTGTTACAGGCGCATTAAGGTATGCATAAAAACACTGATGCGGCCAGCATATGATTTCCGGCCAATTCCATGTTTTAAACAGAAAAAAGCTTAAAGGAAATTATTACTTCCGGTTATTTATTCGTAAATAAAATCTAATTTCTTGTTCCAATCAATAGAAACATAATAAAATGAAATTTTGGATTATATTCTATTAGATATAATTGGTCATGAGTTAAAACTGGTTTAATTTATATCAACATAATTAAATGATTGACTCTTTCTTTCAATTTACTAATATTGTATTTTAGTAAAATAAAAGAACATAAAATAACAGTTGAATACCATAAAACTTAATTGGCTTCCAATTAAAGAAATTTAAGTTTTTTAAATATATTTAAAACAAATACTTTGAAACGAATGCCATAATTTAATTTCCTCCCGTGCTATTTTTAGCGACTTGCAGATCAAAATTTCCTGCGATAGTTAGGCATCGGTAAAGAAAGCTCTTTCTAACTAACTGTAACTGTATGTTATGGTTAATATATATGCAACAATATGTTACGTTGATTGCTAAAAAAATGGGATAGGCTTTAAGTAAAGTTCCATTTCCGGTAACGCTGCTTTACACCAAATTTAATCAACTCTTTATCCGAATGAAGAGCATTTAAATACAGAAAATATACATTTTTGAAAGTTCAGTTTAAGAGTTATCGCGAACGAAAAAGCCACCACTTATAAACAAAGAGACATCATTGCAAAAATGATATAAACGTATCATGGGGACCATAAATTGTTTTCTTTCACAGAAAACTTACTGTAGAAATTTTGAATAGAAAACATTATCCCTCTTTCCTATGGATAGGTTGGAGGGAGGCAAGAATACTGAATAAATAAATATAATACAAATTTCAGTTCCTCTGTGAAACATAACGCAGAGAAAGAATATTTGAGGATCAGGTGCTGAATCTAGGTTATGAAAGCCGATTTTCCTTGCATGGATTCGATGCAACATTTGTGTACTGCAATCATAATAATCAGTCATGCACGAAAAATCTAGAACTGGGAAGCAAATGAATCCTTTAAAAAATAAGCTTACCATTGCTTGGATTTAGTGGACGCGTACGCTTCAAATAAATTCCATTCGCCACATTAACCACTTAATCTAAATCCCACCATATTCGCCAATTCTGCGGATATTCAGAAACTTAAAAAAGCGTTCTTTCTATAGGATTTAAAACAAGTATAAATTCATTGAAAATATACCTTCCAGAATACTTCGAATTATCCTTAAGTTTTGCTTGATTCACATTGTCTGAATGATTGCAGACTGTTAAGGAAATATTCAAAACTTCAAAACACTAACATTCTTTACAGATGTTACTAAAATAACGTTTTCTGCTTGCACATATATAGAATATATAGAAATAGGTATATAGAAATTTATGGCGTTACATAATTCTCAAATAATATTTTCCCTGCTGATCTCTTCCGTAATTGATAAGTAATGTTTTACTTTATCTCACTTAAGGAATGTATTAATCTGTGCATCTTTTCAATAATCGACTAAAGAAACGAATTTTAAGGAATTCATCTACTTTATTACTTTATCTAACAATCGTGTTTTAATATTTTTGTTGTTTCTTAGGGAAATACGATGTTATATTTCCAAAAAATTCAGAATTTAAAAAAAGGTATTAAAGTTAGCTAGAATTATAATTAATTATGGAAAAGTACAATATCTGCCTACAAATAGGACATGATAACTTATCGTTTTTCTTCCCAAAAGCTTTAGAGTAAATCATAAAAATTCTATGTATCCATCTTACATCGCCCAGAGTTAAATTTGGCACGAAATTCTAGCATCACTGAGCGACCTCGTTCACTCAGCACAGAAGCCTTGTATCAAAATCTAAATGAAAAACCTTGGACTAAACGAAAGCGAATCAACTTTCAAAGCAATAAAAAAACAACGCAAAAATTTGTACTTCCAATTTAGGAAAGGTTTCGCTTGTTTATAAGTGCTTGCGACAAAGACTCGAGGGCTACTTACCTAAGAAGTGGAATGCCTTCGTGGAGGACTTTCTAACGGAAAATGGCTTGTATACACGATATACATGTGGAAAACCATGAAAGGGCCCATGCAGCCAGCCCATTCGCAGTATTCGAACTTCAGACAGAATACCAGTGTTCACTGATTTACTCTTGGCCGCTGATGGGCACATTTTAGGACAGAAAACTGCTTCAGAGTTTAATTTAAATATAATTATTCAGTCAAAAGACCACAAACGCACGCGAAACGTAGGGAGAAATTACCTTATATACTCCCCCCTTTAAAGGGTGAGAGTGAGGGAACTCGTTCGCCAAATCTTGGTGGTGACGAATTATTGTCCACCAACTTTCACTTAGGGCCCCTAATTGTAAAGACATTTAGAATTTTTTCGAAGTCAGGAAATTGAAGAAATCCGAAGTCCCCTCGCCGGGATTCGAAATCCAGACCTTCCGAATATTCGTCGAGCGTCCTTCCTGTTACACTAAGAATCTTAAACACAACGCAATGAAAAGCGCAGCTAAAGAGCTAAGATCACGCGCAGGTATCTCAGAATTCCAAACTCACGCTGAACTAAACAGTTGAGAAACTGATGTTGTCCGGTCTTATACAGTTTTCCCCCGGTCCCTGAGAAATCCCTAGAAACTTCCTCTTCCCGAAATTAGAAGCCATGTGAGGGCCGGATACGGTTACAGTTACATTTGTTCAATCACAGTACCAATTACTGTTATATAGGGACGGGTTCAAAATGTAGCAAAATGGTCACAAGCTTTAGTGGCTTTTGGCGTTTTCTCGCCATTTTAGCGAGATAGCAAATTACTCAATGTTAAATGGATTCGCCCTGTATTCTTATTTTTCCGACAAAGCATCATCTTTTTCCAAGCGTTTCATGTTACATTTTACAAAAAAGACTAAAATTGCATATAATTTAACTAAAATTATTTACATGTATACAAAATTTCACATATATAAATTTATAGTATTATTATTCGTGGTTGTTATTTAATGGAAGTGTTAAAGCAGGAATTTAACTGAGCGATGCATTCTTGGAAAGCGTTCTAAGGAAGTGTGGTTTGTATTGCTGTTCCATGCGGAGAAAATTCTATGCAGTAGCCTGTTCGTTGATATCTGAATCATGACCAGCTGGAGATATGGACTGATAAGCTACGTCGTGACATCATGAAAAAAGTCTGATTGTTTAACATTGACATCCTTTGCATCACATTTGTGTGCAAACACAAATCTGTCCATATTTAGATGAGTCCATATTTAGATTATGTCCATATTTAGATTAGTCCATATTTAGATCTTCTTGTTTCTAATAATGCATAATAATTAGATTTTTGGATTTTATAAAAGTATATATGAAGCATCGTTCATTCATTTTCAGTTAAAATCAGTAGTTTAAGACATGTTGTTTAAAAAAAAATTCACAAAATTTCCTTTCCAGATATTTACGATATTTTGAACAGTTATTCAGGTATATATTAACCCTCTTTCCCCAATTTTCTGAAGAACAAAACTTTAAAATAAATAAATAGATGAAGATATTATTTATTAGCACAAATCTTTATAGTTTGATTATTCTTACTTCCATTGAATACAAAAACAAATAGAATACTTTAAGAAATGTCACTAAAAAGAAGTTTATGAATTTTTCCAGTTGATTTCGCTATTTAGAAATTTTGATGTTTCAGTTTTATAGATGTGTAGGAAAGGAGAAGAAAAGCAATCAAATGTATTTTGCCTTCAGAATAATTTTATTAGCGTTTCTGAGATTCCTAATACTGACACTGTTTTATCAGACAGAAAATAAATATTACTCATTAGATTAAAAGACATAACAATTATTTTTTTATTTTCGTATTCCAATGTTTTTATTTATTAAACTTTCTTGCAATTTTTAATTTTAAGAATGACCTGAATGAATGACTATTATTACATCCATTTCCTTAAAATTGTAAATATTCAGAGTTTTAAAAAAAACATGCAAATTCTTTTTCATTCATCTCATTTAGCATTTATTACTAGTTACTAAGCTATTTATCATTATTATTTAAGCTATTACTACCAGTGAGTGTTGTAAACAGTAGATCTAAAGCTGATGATAGAATTAAAATATCAAAACATTATAAACTAACTATAATTTTGCTTCAGTATTACAGGAAGCAATTTATTATCACATACGTCTATGTTATCGACACGTATAATAATGGCTCTCAGTAATAATAGTTATCACTAGCGATAACAACCGTCTATCAATAAATTCACAAGTTTCTCATGTTCCAGTAAACTGTAGCCATACCTTTCACGCATTTACTATTTGCTTCACCGTTTCATCAATTTTTAACAGGCCAAGTAGTTTTCGGACATGATGGAAAGCAGATTAGTTGACTGCCACTGAGAAAACGATAACAAGCAGCTGACGTTACGTGTAATGAATAAGCAAAGATCAAAATGTCACTGCTGTGCTTCTACACATTTTACTTTTTTTATTCCTCATCATTTTCTCCAAAATAAAATGCTATGTTTCATAAGTAGAACGTATTTCATACGAATTTCCTTTATGTATGCTTCCCAGTTATACACTGATAAGTCATACTTTTATTTTAATGTCGCTTATTAACATTTCTTCTCAAATTCACTCCATAAAGCATGTTTAGTCTTTTCACTTAATATGTTTTTAATTTTAATTTCAACAACTTCGTCTCCGAAAAAGATCACTTTTCCCATGGAAACAGGTACTGAAATGCTATTTTGCCATTTTAGGCTGTGGAAAAATACTGACCAATAAAATAAACATTACAGCAGCAGTTTTAAGTAAAATTGTAGAGACATTAGGTTATTTCGAAGCAGGAGACATAAAAATTGAACAACGCCTTCGCCGGGAATCGAACCACGGACCTCTCGGTTACGCGTCGAGCATGCAGACCACTACACCACAAAGGCATGCGAAGAAGGCGGGAGAAATACCTTACAAAATTACTTAAATCACCTGAAATATTTAGTCGTCCTTTTTCAAAAATTTATTAATGATATATTATGCATATTGTCTCTTTTTGATTCTCTCTTCTAAATCGAATTTTCAGTTATGTAATATATCGAACAAGCAGAAAACTTGCGTGAATAAGCTGTGCTTTTTAAGTCAGAATACCCGCAAAAAGCCTGAATAACTGTATGTTTGCATACTGCTAAATAATCGTACCGCAGTATAACATCTTTTGGGAAAATGTTTTCACATTTTCAGACATCGTTACGATTCCTTGGAGTAAAATCTTTACTTGAAGTTTTTTTCTAATCCATAAATCCTGTTTTAATGGATCTTCGGGAAATTTTAATACTAATATATATTGGTGTTATGGGTAATTAGATTTACCGGCTGAAACATAAAATCAGTGCAGGCATGGCGCAGTCTTGGTTTGTTTTACCTTCATACGGAAGCCGATCGCAATATTTTTCACCAAATATTAGACAAATAAATAAACTTATAGAACGATAAGGAATTTCAGAGAGATGAAAAAAGTGCAGTGACATCTCCGGATTCGAATTTCGGAACCCCGATTGCTAGCCGAACGTGCTATCAATTACACATTGAAAGTAAGCAGTTAAAAGGGAAAAAATAATCTTGCATACTTCCCCTAGTAAAGGGCGACTTAGAATGAGGGCACCCAATCGGCAACTCCTTGTGGTCGCCAGTTATCGTCATGTACTTTTAATTCGGATTCCACTTGTGGAATCATTAGAGAAGAAGAAAATCAAAAAATCACAATGCCGTCGCCGGGATTCCAATTCCAGACTTCCCTACTGCTACCGGACGTGCTTTTCAAATTACACCATAAAGGCATGAATGAAGTTGAAGCTGCCATGTGTAACTTCCAACGCTGGTATTAATGAAGATGACAGTGAATTCCTATTTTCGAGCGTTGAAGATAAAATACAGCTATCAAAGATATGAAGGAACTGCCTTTTAAAATGTGTAAAGTAACTCAGCATCCTTTGGATGTGTACACTGCGCTAAAAAAAAGTCAGTTGTGTATCTCCCGTTCTAAAAAGATTGGTATGTTATTTCAGAAAAATCCATTTTATGTCAAAATACATATATTAAAACAATCCTATATATAAATATAATACATATCCTAAGTCGCCTTTCGAGACATAAAAACGCAATTTGAATTTCTTCAATCGGCCCAGTAGAACGGGAGATATAGAACTGTCTTTTTTTTTTTTTTGCAGTGTACATAGGACAACTGAGCATGGGAATGAGAAAATTCATGAAACACTTGCAAAATGTTTTAGGGAAGTAACATTCATTTTTCATTTGTAGGACATGAACTTTTCAAAAATTTGTTTCTGTTACTTCATCTGGCATATAAATTTCCCGCTACAAAATCCTTTTATCAGTGACCTCCACACCGATATTTACAAAATGGAAAAAGAAATGTTGATAGCTGTAGTTACCAAAAATTGAACTCAAAGTAACTGACGGATGGAGAAGCCATATTGACCTAATTATAGCAGCATGCACCGCGTTAGTGAAAGTATGTTGTGGAGATTCTGTATTAGAAGGAAAAAAAACAGAAGAATATTTAACAGAAAAGTGTTGAAGTAGTTATAATAGTACAATGTAAATTTTAGTATACTACAGATAAGTATGTAACAAATAACGCAAACGTATGGAGAAGAATTCGAAGATACTGATAAATCCCTAACATAACGGATATTTTGCTCTCCGGCTGAGTCTTCTTGGTAGAGATATAATTTCATCATCAAACGCAATAGTAAGTGATTAAAATGTAAAAATATTTTCGAAATCATTAGACAGAAGCTGCTTGACTAAAAAGGTATGATTCTGAAGTAATATCACAGTACATTGTAGTTTTTGTAAATAGTAAAACATGTTCATAAATTTTTATTAACAAGCAAAACAATTATAAAAACAAAGCAGTTGTACTGAAATTTTTAATGATTATTCTAATGAAAGTTATTTAAATATTGTAAATTCTCCGTGATATTAAAATGTATTGCCGATCTGCTGTCGTAGTTGAAACGACAGCAGATTTGAAACCATATACAAAGACACAAATTATAATAACATAACACTGCAGTTTGTTGCTTTAAAATAAGCATTTCAAAGGCATTGAAAATCTCCGTCCCCATTTCCAATCGTAATTCGTGGCTTCTTCGGCGCATAGCATTTATTTTGTTCACATGACTTGAGACTGTAGTTCAACTCAGCATTCATCCACGTGTTTCGCACGAAGCGAACATGCTAAACGGAAATGAAGTAGGGAAAAAATTAAGCCACTCAACAGTTTTGCTGACAACTGCTGTTTCCACAGTGGAAAATAACCCCGCAGATCCTATTTCAGAGTAATACACTATAGGAAATTTTTTTTTCATTTGTGGTACTCTTTAATACAGAACACTAGGTAACAGAACAGAATTGTGAGCAAAAGGGAAAGGCCCAAAAGTAGTTACAAGATCATACTTACGTACCTCTTATATAATAAAATTTAATTTCAAAGAATCACAATTCCTAAGACCTTTAATAGTATTCCCAATGTTATTGAATCTGTTACAGGTTAAAAATAGTGGAAGTGCATTTGGGTCTATATGAGACATTGCAAAGAAATTTTCTGAATATATTACACATTCACAAATTTCTTTTACCTCTTCTGCTGCAAGTGAAAGGACATTTTCAAATTTTTATTTCATTCAATTCTAACATCAGAAATAAACTTTCTCTTCAAACTCGCAGAAAACATTTCTTTTGCTACGAAATACCGAAAAAAACAATTTAACAACTTTTTTCTCTGATTGAAACATACCATTAGAAGTTTTACTTTAACAAAACAAAATTCTAATTTTGTGTTTTACTTCAATGATTAAATCATCTGTTATATAATATAATTATTCTTCAAGTTAAACAACTTTAACGATTTTTTTATCAGACCTGAATATAAAATATAAAGAGAAGAATGGAAAGTTTATGAATGTACAATGGAGCTGATATTTTCATTCTTTCGGCCCTTCCTCCCAATATTGCATACCTTTTTCCATTTTTAACATCTCCTGCTCTGCTTTTCTCAGCTTTTCCTACCTGCAAAATTCTATCTTTGTTCCACGTATAGCGCTCAGGTACTTAGCACTCAGTTACGTATAGCACTACAGGTATACCTAAATCTATGCAGATGTTACTGTAAAGCTAAGAAAACATGCACTATATGCAACAAAACTACATGTATGTCATTATTTGGAGCGACATATTTTAGCAACTACTTGGAATACTCAGTATTAGAATGAGGAAACTAGAGGTATCTGAAATATTAATGCTGACATACACTGTGCATTTGGCAGAGGAAAGGAAACTTATCCATCAGTATATGATGATGGTAATCTTAAGAAAACAGATCTTCTTGAAGGCATAAGGTCTGAGAAATTTCTCCGAAATCTCCAAATAGACCCGACAAAACAGCGGCTTGCAGTAAGTAAATAACAAGTTTGAATCGAAGAAATCAGACGCCATGGATGCTTACTCGGTGTCTATTTTATTCAGAAGAAAGAGAGTTGAATGACCGTATATCAATACTTTTAGGTTCGGCTATCAAAAACGTTTAGGTTCTGGTGTTTTCTTTTATTACCTTATGCCTGAATATCTTGTTCTACTGCCACTGCCACATGAAATCTGAGTTGTAGAAGAAAGAACATTCAAGTATTAATTTAAAATTAAGTGTAATTTTTTGCATGTGTCATTTTTTAGATGTAGCTAAATTTTAGACACGTTTGTAATCACACTAAAGGGATAAAAATACACGCTGTATTAATTTAAATGTGAAAAATCTTGGCATGAAGAAAAAGTGTCCTTTTTTATTACAACCTTTACAATATTTGAATGCCACAGTTTAAAGCATCTAAAAGGAACTTCTTCAAAATGTTTAATGCTTTCAGTTAATTTGCTATCCTGAGAAAACACAATCTGTTGCCACTTCATTTGGGAGAAATATTTACCGCAAGGAACAAGCATATGCATCAGCAAAAAAATGCACAGCTAACCTATTTAAAAATAAAGCATTTTCTTTTCTAAATACTTGAAGAAAGCTACAGATGACATTCATTTGCGAGGCGACAGCAAGTTATTGTTTTCTTGTAATCAAACACTGGTACTGAATAACTACTCGCTTGAAATTGAAAGGAAGGAAGAGAGCAGAGAATTACAAAAATAGATGTAAAAAACGAAAAGACAGAAAGAGTATAATAAATTGCGTTAAGTAATACGCTATTAATCGAAGGGAAACAAAATTACAGTAGTGGAACCTAACGGATATTACACAGTAAATGTTTAAATACTAATGACATGGGCATATCTACAAAAAAAAAGAGTTTAAGAGTGTGGGAAAGGACTTAAGGATAGTATTACCAATGGTTGCTTCCATTACCTAATTTAATCCGGAAGGTTGGAAATAAAACTGTTTTGTGTCATCCTGTCTCGTGTCATCTAATTCTTCTCCAAAAGCGCATTAAGTGAAGCACCTGTGGGTCCAACTAAATCAGAACTTCTAATACCTCCCAAAACTACACAAAGTAATGCAAATAAGGTATTGGGAAAAAAAAAACAGTCCCTTCAGGAACTGTCAGGGCGGCACACTGCTTGAAGTTTCTTTTTAGCATTCAAAAGAGAAAAGCTTTGGATTGAATAATATTGCTTTATGTTTTACATTAACTCATAATTCACAAAACTGAAACGCTGTGAACAAAAAATGCATTTTTTCTCTTCTCAGAAAAACATACATTTATTATTTTCAGAAGCGAGTAATTACCTATTACATTTATTGACGTTAACAGTTTCAAAAGCACATGGCTTATCACATATTCATTTATCTTTCTTTCAATTCCAGAGTTATATGGAAAGAAAACGTAATGTAGCGTTTTAACACAGGTTATCAGAAGTTATGTTTTTAAAGCTTAATTCTCACTTTTAAATTTCAATCCGGAACTGCTAAATAATGCGGTGACTTGGGAAATATAACAGATATTATTACGTTACCAATAAAGATATCTAATGCTACTAGTTTTATCAAATTTCGTTGCACTGATAAATAGAAAAAGAAATTTTATTACAGAAATAATGCCTATGATTCTTCGTTGATCTCAGTTACGTTCCATTTAAAGAGAAAATAGCTTTCGAGAAAACGAAAAGGTAAGTTAAGCAAGGCAAATACGAAACACTGAAAAATGTTACATTATGCACAATGAAAAATACTTAAGAATCAATAATATTGAATAATATTGTTGCGAAATGCCCATCAGCGGTGAAACAGCTTCCACGCAAAGCGTTGTTAGGATTGCCAGAACAAGGCACGGAAAGGCAGGGTTACCAGATTTGGCGTGAAATCCACCATTTGGCAACAGAATCGGCGATATGCCATAGGCGGAGCGAGAACATTCTAGAACGAATTCTTAGTGGTTTTTTCGGGAATATTCTTGGAGGTAAGTTAAAATTATAAATACTCTAGCCTACCCTAGTGCTTTGCTTTGGAGCCGTCTTCATAGTTATAGATTGAAGGCTGTGCTTCTGCTTGCTTCAGCGTGTTTGTCGTAGGCTTTCGAGAAGTGTAACTGTGTCTTTCGAACTGTTCTGTGTAATACTGGAGAATAAATTGCGTTTCGATTCTTCATCAAGTGTTATCATCAATTACTCCAAATCCGCGAACCCCTAGAACGCTGCAATGGAATGCAGCATGAAACAGTACTGTGTTTGCATATCTATCAAAATGTACATTCAATTGCTAGAAACGTAAGGAATGAAAGACTGAAGAAAATACTTATAAAGTATAAGAAATTAAATTACGGAAAAGTAAAGAATTTACTTTTAATGCAGTACTTATACTGCTATCACAGGCTTGTAAAAATTCAGGCTATTTCTTGAAAACTAAAATTTTATCTTCCTCGAATCTTTCAAAAGATCTTGTGATCGATTTTCATTATAATTCAGAGAAACGAAACTTATGAATGGGTAAAAAAATAGAATACATTAACTTTCTTTATTACTGGATATTTTTATATTTGATATACAGTTCAAATAAAATATTCATTTGAAGATTACAAAAAAAAAGGAGGGGGGAGAATGAATGTTTTAATTTTTAAGAAATACGTTAAAGTTTAATTGATAAACTTAGACATTTATATACTTATGCAACACTATTTGTATACCTATAGCAGCATACTTATTCCATGTTAATGTTTGGATAATGTTAATGTTTGTTAATGTTTGGATAATGTTAATGTTTGTTAATGTTTGGATAAGTTCCATTGGACTTCATGTTTGTTGGACGCAGTTTGTTATTCCCGCTCAATTTCGATAATAACTTAATGATGA
>KK121855.1:1472286-1495783 GCA_000611955.2 Stegodyphus mimosarum
GAATGCATTCCGGCAGGTGTATCATGGTTTTTTGGGAACACAATAATAAATAGATAGTGAAGAATCTTGTGATATCTTTAGAAAACTCACTGAAAATACATGTCATCCGTTTTCATTTAAATTTTTCTACTTACATTTATAACACGGTCAGCGATAAGCATGGAGAATGCTTTCAACAAGAAATGCAACAACAGAAGGAAGATAGGAAAGGATTATTATTAATCGGTATTAGCCGATTTTTGTTCAGGTATTAGGCCGATGGTTTGGTTTATGCGATTACGTCAAAGTCGTCTAAGGGGAGGGATACCGTCGTGGAGGACTTTCTAAGGGATTATGGCTCGTATACACGTTACGCAAGGGAAAAAATACGAAAACGCTCATGCAAGCCAGCCCGTTTGCGGGGTTCGAACAGCAAACCGAACCAGTGTTCAGTGACTTTACTGTTTGGCCACTGGCGCGCACTGATTTTCTACAAACCGTAAGTTAAGAAACGTTAAAATTTTCAAAGACTTAAACTGTCCTAGTATTTTGTCAAAAACAGTCATTAGTTTTCAGATATTTTCGCTTGCTTTCCTGTACAAAAGAAATGCTACAGTTAGAAAATTGCAGATTTTAAAATTTTGTTGAGACTTCTAAACGGATCAATCTTAAACAAATAAAATCCAAGCTTATGTTGAGAAGGTGAAATTTAGTAGGAGAATGCTTATTTCACATCTAAAATCGGGGAAAAAAACAAATTTGTAAAACTGTGATTTCCTTCTAATGGATATTAGGAATGTCTTCATTTCAATAATTTGAACTAATAACCAATGAGTGTAACTTCAATAATGTATAAAAGTGTGAGAAATATACTGTCATAAGGAGAGGATTTTAGAAAACATGATATTTGGACTCTAAATATAATATTGAGTATTAATAAAGTTCACAAGATTAAATATAATTTTGAGCAGCTGGTTTGATTTATCATTTCTCAGGGGTTATTGACACTAATTTTCCATACATTTTGGCTAGTTAAACAAGTATTTCACGCAGGAAAGTAATAAAAAACAATGTGATAGGTTCTTGCAAATCCCACTCCATTTTATTCAGCAAATTTTAGTCTCTAAAAGGATCCTAAAATGCAAGGGACATATAGTATGTCTCAGTCGGCAGGAAGAAATGAATTGAATTAGCTATGCTTTCAGACTAGAGCAATGTTTGCAGCGTGATATGTTTTAATAAAAGCATGAAATAGAAGTCCTTTGCACTTACTTGGCCCTGGCAATGTCCCTTTGCATAAAAAGATCAATCTAATGAATTATTCCTTGTCCAATTGAAATCGTTTACAGGAAAAAACGTGTTTCAAAGTAAATCAACCTTTGTATCTAAGACTACTTTTATTTGATAAATAAGCCTTTTGGTCACGTTGTTTCTCTACTACTTCTATTTGATGGCCATGCATATTAATTGCCGGTTCGTTTACGTCGATGAAAAGGCCAAAAGCCAACTATCCGTTAAAATATCTCTGTACAGCTTCGACAGTAGTAGCTGGGCGTCCTCAGCCGGGGGAAGTGACGTCACAGAAAAGGAGCGTGGCCTCCGCCATCTTGGATCACGTGATAACCGGAAGTGACGTAGTTACATTGCATGCATGGACCTTTTAAGAAATTGACCAACACAAATTGGTTTTCTCCCTCGTCTGACGCATTCCCGAATGTCCCCTTGACCACATCCGGAGGAGGAGGGACGACTTGCAGAAACCAGACAATAGTTGTCTTTTGCAAAGCGTATAATTTTCATTAAAAAGGCTGGTTATAGCGCCTCATTTCACAAATTAGAATTTTTACATATTTTTATTTTTGAAACTGAGATTGATTTTTAAAAATTTGGCATATTTATCAAGTTTAATTAACGTTACAAATAATTACAAAGCTCTTGCATACTTTCAGGTCTGTATATTTTTTTAGCTTTTCCTATGCTGTACCGAAATTTGTAACTACTTCTTTTCGAAAATAATATTTTAAATCTGAACTAACAAAAAATTTCAAACAAACAATTTTCTCTTAGCACTTTTATGCTTTTTATTAATGTATAAAAAATACTAATATACCTAAAATGAATTTTCGAAAGTTTTTATTTAGAATTCTAAATTGTGCTGCTTTTTTAAACGCGTATACAGCTATGCTGTTAGAGCATAATTTCCATAAAGAAGTTTTATTTCAATAATATTTCATAATACGTAAGAAACACTTTTAACACCTTAATAATTTTTATACCTTTATTTTAATGTTAAAATTGCATTTAACTATAATAATTAATTGTGCTAGTATTTTGTAGTGATTATTTTTTTAAAGTTATTTCTAAATTCTGCGTAAGATTTTTTTTTATCATGAATTTAATTTATTAGCCCAAAAGGGCGATACCCCGGAAAGACTATTAGTTTTGAAACGGCATTTTGCGCTGTTGCACTATAAATGTCTGTTTCACTTTGCAAACTGTTGCCACCAAATATTATCGCCCTGTATTATATTTAAAGAAATTAAATAATGAAGAATCGGCATGAATACATGTATGTTTCCCGCACTGTGAAAAAACGAAGGTATGTTGTGTCGCGAATTCTGTGTCGCAAAATTTAAGTGTTTTTAATCATTTAAGTAATCAATTATTTAAGTATTTTATTTGTATTTGTATTTTTTGTTTAAATTTGAATTTCGGAAGATAATGAATATTATATATATTTTAAAGAGTGTATTTAAAAGCTTTAGGCAATTATTTTTCCTTCAACGGTTCAATTTTCTAACGAACAAAGGCGAGCATCTTTTAACGGATGTAACATCTGTAGGAATAGCCTTTTAAGATGACAGTTGAAACTGAGGGCAGTATATCGTTGTTTCCTTGTCGTTGTTACGAAGCAGTAAAGGTGAATGTCGTAATTGGCCTCCCGCTATTCACTTACCCTTTTAGGCTGGCCAGCTCTCCTAAATTTATTCTAGATATTAATAAATCAGTTTGATTTTATGTTAGTACTAGAATTTTTTTGTGTACGTAGTGGGTTTCTTCATTCACTCCATTTGTTTATGGAGATTTATCGGGGTTATGGAAAATGTTTAGGCATTTTAGGGTACTCACAGCGCGTCCTGTGTTTTAGCAAATATGTACTAACCACATTTTTATTGAATATTAGAATGTTTGTTTTAGATGCCAGGAAGGTTAGAACTAGTGCTTGATTTTAGTAATGGAACTGATTGATTGGTGTTTGAATATTTCTTCTCTGGTGCTTATGAGGTTTTTCTATTTAATGAATATGAACTTGTTATTCTTGAGTTTAATTTTAAAATGAGTGAATTATAGAAATCTTTTGGTTGAGATATAGTATTCAGTTCTACTGAGTACCAGAAAAGATTTATTCTCTTTTGTGTTTTTAGGTTAAGATTTATTAAGATGATTTGCTTTGCTATATGTGAATTAATTGAATTAAGAGAAAGTTAATTTATATTATTTTGAGTCAGATCAATCAGTCAGTTTTCTCCCTTTCTAACTTATTCATTTTAATAGTTTTATTTATTTTTAGTTTATCACGGCACTAAGAGGGGTTGAGTAAGCAGTTAAATTTAAAAAATTAATAGTAAGCCCGCAAATTTAAGTTTCTGAACAGGTATCTAGAGCCATCAAATTTTGAATTACGTCATCCTCCATTCGGACGTGGGCACTTGGACAGCCGAATTTCGAATTTGATTAATCCACTTCATATTTTGTAAAACTTTAACGAATATTTGATTAACAAACTCAAAGATTTCAAAGCGAGCAATGGCAACACTGTACGAAAAATAGCACTTTTAACTTCTAACACTTTAATTCTACAGATACGCTGTTTTCAAATTTCAAAAATATTGCTGTTGAATTGAATTTTATGCGGTTTACGTGCGAAGAACATGATATTCAATAAATAAAGGTGATATAAAACATTAAAAAACATCCCTTTGTGCGTAACATAAAATCTGAGTGCTTCCAGATTTTATTTTAGATTTTCTTTTTCTTTTTTTTTTGAAGTTTTTTTTTCCATTACCCTCAGAAAAAATTTATGCTCTGAATTTTGTGAATTATTAAAATATATAATCATCTTATGATCATCTTGTAATGTTAATAATTAATGATCATATAATCAAATAAATAATCGTTTTGTAATATTATAATAATTTTAAAAACCACTGCCTGAAAATGCTCGTTGTTTAATTTTACCTTTTTTGTTTCAAAGTATCATGTACTATATCAGTCTAGTGCACAAAAGCAAGTTCATAAATTTTATGTATAGTGTTTTTACCGTTTTACCAAAGTAAAGATGTTTATACAAGAATTACGCGTGAAAAAATGCACAAAATACAGTAAAAAGTGCTTTTAATGAGATGTATTAAATCTTATTTGAAAAACGTGAGACTTTCATAATGTCATCGCTTATACAACGTATCACATTTAATAATTAAAAACAGTTATGTGATACAAACCCCATAGGCTTCAGTGTTAAAGTATCTAGCCAGTTTATTTATTCTAACCAGTTTCCATTTCTAGCCAGTTTATTTTAAACATGTATAAAAAACACTGAGTTTCTAACTATTGTCTAGCCTAGTTTAGTTCCAAAAGTATTTCATTTTATTATTAGTTTACGCTACAGACATTTACATGAATATACTCAGAACACTCCTTTTTTATTCAGCAGAAGGATTGTTTTATATTACTAAAACAGATTAACTCTTCGATACACTTTACAAAAGTATCTTGGATTTTATTGTGCACATCCTATCAAAAAAATACTAAACATTTTCTAAACCTTGATATTTTTCCTGTGACAACATTACTTGGATTCTTAACATGATGCTATCCATCTACCGCAGAACCTTATAAACTGTATTCGAATATACCACAGCCTTGACTTTCTTAACTAGGCACACGAGATGGAATTATTTTTAACTACACAGAAGAATATGCGTACTGTAACATATTATATTTAATTTGAATTATAGTCACATTTGTGATGGAGAACTCAAAGTCCTAGAATTAATAACCTAGAAAAAATACAAGTAAAATTAACATTCAGCCATGGAAATGAAACTTTGCCGCCTTTTACCAAACTTAGAATATAAACATTTCTCAACTTGGAATACTTTTTTTAACCAGTAAGCATGCTTATTATTTTTTTTCTGAGTCTCATAGCTTTTTAACTAAAGATAACCATATTTCACATTGATAATATTTTATTTAGCACTGAGCTCTTACAGCCTTTTGAGAACGAAATTTAATTTATCATACCTCGCATATAAGCTCCTACGTAGTTATGTTACATTACACAAAATATTGAGTAGAGTTCCAAATAATGATCCAACGTAGTAATTAAAAGATTTAACACTCTCATTTCAAGATACGTATTCCAAACTGAAATTACTTTATTTAACATTGAGCTCTAGCAGATCTTAGAGAACATTTAACAATTAACTTCTCATGGATAGCAAATAAAATTATGCATAAACATCACACATAACATATAATAGTGGCATGAATTCCAAATAATAATCCAACTTAACTTAAACGTTTCAGCACATTCTAAATTAGGTACGCATTTCAAATTAGCATTGCTTAATAAGGAACTCTTACAGCTTTTTTTGACATTTAATTTCTCGTGGATACCAAATAAAATTACGCAGAAATATCATACATAATAAGTAATATTGAGAGCAATTCCATATAATGATTTAATATAGTCATCAACTTTAAAATTTTTAACGCATTTAGTATGATTTAACATAAGAAATACTACACTCTCAAAAAAGCATTATTGTAATTCAATATTGGAGCCACACAGTTCTGCTCACATATATAACATTTTATTTATCACGAGCATCACACATAATAAGTAAGTAAAATACATTTCACAAAGTACGAAACATATTTCTCTTTTAATCAGATGTATTCTTAAGGAAAAAGGGCAAAGATCAAATACAGTGCTGAGCACCATTCGGTGTCAGTGTTCGTCATTTTCCCACGCATTGATCAATGTATATGTATACTTTAAAATCAGTTAAAAATATTCAAATGCAAGTGTTCAAACAGGAAAACTTTGCAAATTATTTAAAAGATAGGAACACAATGAACTTAAGTGAAAAATACAAAAAAGTATGTAAGCGACCAAGAACCTTAACTAGTTTTATGAACAAGGCATGGAAAATAATGAAGTATTTTTTTAAAATTTTATTTCCTGTGTAGAAGATTTACTTATACTAAAATCTCCCGTTTTAAAGGCTGTATTCTACATTTAGGCCAAGTTGATAAATCAGAGTTATTTTGTGTTTTGAAGCTCCAAATTGAGAAATATTACAAATTCAGAAACGATACAATCTAAAAGCAAAAACGTTAGAACGACGAGAGAATACACTGTAAGCAAGCGAACGTGATAAATGACTTTTTTCCAGTGATTTTCCTGAATTCATAGATCGGTAGCAAAATTGTAATGCACTGTATATGAACTATGATTTTTTTCAAATTTTTTACGATCACTGTTTTCCTTTTATATAGACTTTAAGAAAACATTTCGTGTTAATTTACCGTTTTTCCCAAGATTTATCTACGTATTTACTTAATTTTTGCATCTTGTTTATAATTATAATACCGAAAGAATATAAGAGTACACTTATTTTCTTGAAAATGTCCACATTTTTTCCCAAACGTTATTTTTTTAATATCTTTGAAGTAACCTATTAAACACATAGTTATCTTGCATTGTTCAGATAGACGTTGGTCTTGCCAATGTCTGAGGGAAGTCACAAAGGTAGAGAATTTAAGTAATATTTTATCAGAACGCAGAACTTCTTATTGTGCTTTCGATGAAAATTGACCGAATTTAATAGTTCAATACTAACTAGGAGCCTTTAACTATTTATATTCGAAACAAACGCACTCTGAAATTATCATCAAAATATTTCATACAAATATATTTCTTAATATATATATTATATAAATAAATATATTGAGTGTAAGATGCGTCTGTTTAAAATTTGACTTTAAACGGACCAAACTAAAATTAATTAACTGCTGGTTAATTGTCGTAGCGGAAAGAGGAAAACGTGCAAAGAATATACACTGCTCAAGAGCTTTTAAGCAGGCTTAGAAAGATTTGAAATAGGCCTATTGTTTTAGTAACAGCAATAAAAAAGATGCCAGAAATATTGATTTTTACATTATATTATATAATATAATGTAATATATATGGTCTGTATATATATGGTCTATATTAATTACAATAATTACAAATATTTTAACTGATAGTCATCCAACATATACCGCTTTTTAAGTTTTAGGAATAAATTTTCATATCTCTATCTGTCAAACGATTTAGAATGAATATTTAACGCCTGGTCTTTTAAGGCAAAGCCTAATAAAGTTATTTGGGACTCGATTAGTTTTAAGAATTTTAATTAGTAGTAGAATTTCGTGTTGTAGATTTATTTTACCTGTGAAAATGCTTTTAATGCGTTGCATTTAATTTAATATAGTATTACTAATAACTTTCTTGGAAATGTTGGAAGTTCAGTTCATTAATTTGTTAGTATCAAAATTGAAGTTGCGTGTTTTGTCAAACAACAGATTATAGAGTAACAGACTGCAAGTTTAAAAAAATCTTAAGATGAACTAACATAACTTGCGGATTGTTTAAATTAGTTCTTGATTTTTTGCAGTTTGGTACTTTAATATGCAATGGATATTG
Source organism: Stegodyphus mimosarum (assembly GCA_000611955.2). Classification (NCBI taxonomy): domain Eukaryota; kingdom Metazoa; phylum Arthropoda; class Arachnida; order Araneae; family Eresidae; genus Stegodyphus; species Stegodyphus mimosarum. The sequence continues at coordinate 1,480,019 of KK121855.1, forward strand.
AACCAGGCAATATAATAAATATTCTCTACTTGCACACTTTATTGAAAGAATTAAAGAAAATATATACATACGAAAAATATTTCCTTTGTCTATATATCTATATCTAATTATATATATACATATATATCAGAAAAACTTTTCGTATATATATATATATATATATATACAAACATTCGTATATATACATACATAATAAATGAAAGTAAAAAGCAGTACAAAACCTAATCCAGTTGCACGCTGAAAGCAGCAAAACGTGGTGGTAATAAATAAATTAAAATTAATTAAAAATTTGTTTAAACCCCATCCCATATCTCCAGAAGTAAATCCATAAGCCGTTTTCTAAATCCAACAAAGGTACAAATCAAACAAACGTACAAACAAAACAAAGGTACAAAAAGTTTAATACTAAAAGTAATCTTAGAAAATTATTCAACGTAATCCTAAAATAAGCTTAGAAAAAGCTAAAAAAATTAATGAAATTTTTATTTTAAGCAGATCGAATTTAAATTACCATATCAACACAAGCAATCGAACACAGGAAAAATAAATTGACTTAATGAAAATTAGAAGCTTACGGTCCGGAGTAATTTTTTTTTCGAAATTGTAACATCAAAATCTTAAAAAGTTTAAAATCTTAAAATTCTAAATGGATCTAGTCCAAAAAATAAAATTTATAAATAGAAGCAATCAGTCAAATGGAAAAAATAATAGCATAATAGCAATGGGAAATTGGATCCAAAACACATAAAACAAAAATGAAGAGTTAGCTTTTAAAGTCTGTAACATTAGAGCAAAAGTAGTTTTGAAATTAGAAAAAAAAAAGTATTAATTCGACATGCCCAGTCGAATAGCAAATGACTGTTATTAAGCCAAACAAGTGCTAAGTAATTAAAAAAAGAATAATTGCAAATTTTAAACTGATAAAAAATAATAATAATTAGAAAAAAACCTTTTAATGTTAACATCAAATACTGTGTTAAAATAAATTTTGAGAAATAAATAAACAAATTCGAAGAAATTATAAAAAATAATGAAAAGAAGGGCATTCATTGCATTTAAAATTTGATGAAGATTAGGCAGTGTATAGTAAACCGTGAGTAAATTCGTGAGCTATCTCAGAATGCAAATGATGACTTCAGCAAAAACATCACATAGCGGATTTCATAAAGGCCAGTTGCCTTTACAATAAACGCAGGTTTCTATAACTATCAGAACACCCATTTTTTTCCACTTTGCTTTCCTAGTGCTAAGATGCATCGCTTTGCCGCTCCGCTTTGTACTTTTTCAGAAAAATGTGATATGCTACGAAAACTTGTGGAGTGTTTCTCGCGCCCATACAGATGCATGACGAGAATATATGTGCTCAAAAGGAATAAATTTGTGAATAAAATCCCCAAGAAATAAAACTATCTTGTTATCTACGCCAATGTATACAAATTTCTTCTTCTAATACTATGCATTCCATCTGTATGCGAGCCACATATATATGACCATCTCGGCCAAATACAAAATAATTAGTGTTTACTCTCTCACGCGTCCTAAATTTATAATAATTAATGGAGATCATCTATAGAAGTGTATTATATATATAGAAAGAGGGATAAACTTAAAAGGGTTGTAGAGTCATTAGGTTTTTTAGAAGCAGGAGAGATGAAAAATGAGCAATGTCTTCGCCGGGACTCGAACCACGGACCTCTGGTGTACGCGCCCAGCGTGCTGACCACTACACCACGAAGGCATGCGAAGAAGGTGGCACAAATACCTTTTAAAGTGAAATATAAATCTAAGAGATACATTTTAGCATATCTCGTTATTTAAAAAACCTGATACTGCTATTAGAAATATCCCAAATTGAATACACGTTGCAAAATTTTTATTTAAAATCTTTAGAATTAATTGGTTTGGTTTGATTCAGTTAATTACGGCAAAATATACGAGGGCTGTCTGTCTAAGGAAAGGGATTCTTCCATGGAAGACTTTTTAAGGGTAACTAACTCATATCCACGTTACACATGGGGAAAAACATGAAAACGCTCACAGCCCGTTCGCCGGGATTCTTCGAGCCCGGACCGAACTACCAGAATTCAGCGAATATACCACTCAGCCGCTGGTCAGCGTTTTAGAATTTTTTGCTTAAAATAAATACAACAGATCTATGATGGTTTAGAATAAATATTTGATAATATAAATCTATGATTTTTTTTATTATAATACCAAAAATATCTTGCTTGTTGTATTTATCTACTGGGTAACGAGTAGCAGCAACCCGAGTACAAAGACATTAATGAAGTCTCATATTTTTTTTTTGAAATTAAAAGAAGTTTATGAGTATGTAAAGAGTGGTAAATTAAGCGTGAAATTTCCTTGCTGAAAATAGTTCAAATCTTAAGTATTTTTTTAAACTATTCACCAACTTAGCACATATTATATTTTAAGATGCCTACAATACACGGAAATTAAAATAAAGTACAAGTTTTCAAAGCAAGTAACTTACTTTTCAGGTAAAATTATATGGTGGTCTATGAATTTTCTTGCATTATTTTGAATTAATTTATCGTTTTTTATGCAAAGTAGAATTCATATATAAATCGCATATATTGGTGTTGAGGTGAGAGAATCTGGTCTTGGTCTATTTTATTGATCTTGGTCTTATTTTAACTGTAAATAGAAAATGTCTTATTTTATAAATAGACGAAACCATCCTCTCTGTTTACATTTTCTGAGTTAAAAAAGTTTCTGGAACGTCATGTCTCCTGCGTGAAACGTAACAATAATGAATGTGATAATAAGAAGGCATTAACTTTCTCTCTATAGATGAGATGTACAAAGTAAACTCATCTGGAATCCCAAAATTGTGTTGCAGTGCTAACAGAGTTAAATCATTTTGACCATTCAACTCGATGTCGCATTTTGAGCAAAACAGTTTTTTTTTAATCAGACACGTATACTTTTCACGCTGTGGGCACATTATTTGAAAGAATTAATATCTTATGATTCTAGTTATTTCTCTCATCACTACAGCTGTGTAAGTTCAACGTTTGCAGGCAGCTTTGTCTGCAACTTACAACAGACAATCTGTTACAGATATTAGTATAGGATTTGTGGCTGATAAGTGTAATTGTAATAACACTACTAAGAAAAACATTTTAATTTATTCATAATATTTTTAATTGCCCGGCGCTTTATTTAATAAGCCATTAGCCTTGCTCCATTACGAAGGCCCGAATTGGTGGCGATTTAATTATGGAAGCATTTAATAGGTGGCCACTGTTGCTTCCTATGAAGGAACTCACATTTACAACGATGTCTTCTCCGGCATTCTTACCCGGGCCCATCGCTACGTCAGTCAGGATCACTAACCACTATACTGTCTGGGCGACTCATTCACAGCGTAATACTTATGGAACAAAGGCACCTGCATTCTTAACAAACACTTTATTCATTGAACAATCTGCTAATTTTTAAAAAACATCATTACCATAGTCACCAGTCATCATCTTCCATCAAAAGCGTCAGGCTCTTAACTAACACCTTTATTTAGATAAAGGGTATTCCCTTCTTTTAGTTTGATGCTTTTTAGGATCACACATTATTTCACTGTGTTAAAGAATGTTAAGAGCGCTTCAAGCATGTATATGGTCCGATTTACAGGGTGGTCATAAAGAAACTTTGCCAACATCTGCACTTCTAACGTCCGTTCCGGTTAACCGATCGAGATGAGATTGCAAATATAGTTATTCGGAGGTATGCGCTCGAGATTCTGCGAATGGCAACACAGGGCGCTCACGGTTACGGTTATAGTTACAGAAACACGAAAATATCAAATAGTAACGCCAGTGTTTTCCGGTTGCAAAACGTTCAGCGCATGCGAAAACCCTAAATAGCGTTGGAATGGTGCCTATATGTCCAAAAACGAACGTGCTATTCATACACAAAAAAGAGTTCGGAAAACCTGCCAACGAAACACGATCTGGGAGCACGCAGAAAATTTGCACATAACAGAGGCAAGATACCAATCACAGAACGCCTATCGCCAGATATTCAGCGTAAGAAACCGATAAAATGCCAGCTGGGTACGCGAAGTCGTCCTGCGCACATGGCGACGAAATTACTCTTTCTGGGAAAGTTCGTGGTGAATTGATAAAACTATATTATCAAAATGGGATAAAAGCTACGAAAGTAATTGCGTAGGGGGAATGCACTTAATGACATCGTTTGGATGCAAGATGGTGCACCTCCACATATAGCGAGGTTTGTTAAAAGATCCTGGAGCACCATTTTGGTAATAGCGTTATCTCACACCATTATCTTTTTCCGTGGCCTCCGCGATCCCCGGATCTGACGCCTAAGGATTTCTGGTTTTCGGCACATCTCAAATCCAGAATTTACCTCTGCAATCCGCAAACTTTGTCGGATTTAAAATATTCTATGCGGCGTGCGATTTCGAACACCCCTCATGCCATGTTGCATTCAGCGATATTCTCCACTGTCTCCCGATGCAACGCATACTTACTTGCATGTAATGGCACCCATGAGGAAAATGTTTGATCTAAATAAAGGTATTCTTTTGTCTGATATGTGTTGTCATCAGTGATCAATGTTTTGTCTCCATCATATGCAAATTTTCTGCGTGCGCCCAGATCGTGTTCCGTTGGCCGGATTTCAGAACTCTTTTTGTGTATGCATAACACGCCAGTTTTGGGACATATTGGTACCGTTCCAACGCTATTTAGGGTTTTCGCATGCGCTGAACATTTTGAGACCGGAAAAAGTTGGCGTTGCCGTTCGACATTTTTGCGTTTCTGTAACTATAACCGTAACCGTGAGTGCCCTTGTGTTGCCATTCACCGAATCTCGAGCGCATACCTCCGAATAACTATATTTGCAATCTCATCTCGATCGGTTAATCTTAACGGACGCTAGAAATGCAGATGTTCGCAAAGTTTCTTTATGACCACCCTGCATATTAAATCGAATGTGATTCGGTAATAAATATTTACGTTTTAAACAGAACTGTCCTACCAGCAATTTTTGTGAACATTTTGAACATCTTTTTGTACTAATAATCATAATATGTTTATTTTCATAATCTATCGCAGTTCATGCATAACTTACTTGTTAATCCGAAATCACACCTTCTACAATTTCTACTCCACAGATGTTAAAACTTACAATACAATATGGAAGACAACCTCATAACGATGCGGTTGAAAAGCAGAAGTTAACAGAAGGAACGGAAAGTGCTGCTGACGTTAATGGTTAATTAACTGCGAAGCAAAGAGTTTCAGAGACCAGTGCGAATTTACGAAAATAGACGCGAACTTAATTCTAGCATTCGGTACTTGTAACTTAATTATTACGTAACAAAGAGGCGAAAAATCACACAAACAAGTCGTATAGGAAATCGTTTTAGGATCAATAACACAGAATGAGAATACGCAAGATGTGCGTAATTTATTGATGCCGTCGAAAAATAAACTCAAGTTGGACAAGCGTCGAGAATGAACGAATGCAGATACCTTTAGATATAATGGATAAAAATAATTCTGAATGATAAACCTATCTGAATGTACAGAAACAACGTTGCAATATAATAATTTGAGATTAGCGTTATAAGTGTTTTTAATTTAGCTAATATTTTCATAAAATAAAAAATTTTACCAAACAAGTATAGAAATAAATAAAAAGAAACATTGGCTATTAATTATTGATAACATTTAAAAATGCATAAAGTTTTAAATATTTTCAAGTACATTAAAACAGATCATTAGGATTTTTGAAACATAAAATTCTTTGCCTTAGCTGGGATTCGAACTACGAATTTGTCATTGCTAATTAGACGAGAAAAGAACTTACATCTCAAAAACACTTACGAAACAAGGGCTTCATTCTCTGCATATTCATCTTCTATTTGAATCAGTTTTAATGATAATGTACAAGGAAAGCTAAATAAAAGCTGTATTTTTTAACTTTTGGAAGTAAGAAAGAATATAAATGACATAAATTTATATTGAACAAGATAAAATTATGTTGTATAAATGCTTAGACGGGGATGTCGAGTTGCACAAAATTTATGTAATGTATTGCCTTTTTTGTATAACTTTAAGATTAATAAAGGTTTAAAGATGCAGTTTTGCTGCCTACTTATTTTTGCACTGGAGGGTGAAGAAACAGAGATGGTCCAAAGTGCAACTGAGGTAAAAGTTTGAAGTTAACATCCGAATCAAAAAGACAGCCAAAGAAATAAATATATCTTGCAACTTGTAGAGAAACTTCTGCTCTTGTAAAGTTTCTGATAGCTTAATTTTTCCTCTTTAGAATTTCAAAAAAAGTTATTCAGTTTTCTGTGATTTACGTTTGATATAAATGCAAGAAAATGTAAGGAAACTTTAAGTAGGATAAAGAACAGAAATGTAGCTCTTTAAAAACATCAGTGTTACTGCAAATCTTTAATATCGGAACCGGAAAGTGACTTTTATCCAACGCTAAAGAATACAACTGATTTGCCGTTATTCTGTTCCGTACACAGAATAGCTATAAATATTAGACATAGAATTTTCGAGGACGATGGTAAAGAGAGCAATTTTCCACAAGTAATAATCACAATTTTGTAGTAAAATACCGCATAAAAATTCGATATTATTCTGAGTAATTTAAACAAAATACAAGTTTATCATTGTTAAATTACAATTTTTTTTTACAATTAATAATGGAAACAATCTAAAATAACAATCTATTAAGTAAAATCAAGTTAACTAAAACAGGACATTTTAGTAATTATGAGCGAAATTATTATTTTTAAGATCATTAAGGACAGATGAGGAAACTTAAATTGTTACGTAACTCGAAAACTGGAGATTATCTATCGACTTACCTAAAATAAATTCGAGTACTTTTAAAACAGTATTTTCGTCCATTTTGGTCTAGCCATATGCTTTTCATTTCAAATTCCGGTAAAATTTATTTTTAGCTTAGTTAAAATCTGATTTATAATTGTTTAACTGTTTCTTTAAGCCCTGCCGCCCAGACGCCATAGTGGTTAGGACTGCGATAGCGAAGGGCCCGGTTTCGAATTCCGGAGAAGGCATGGCTTTCATTGCCCGTCCCTTCATTGGAGGCAAAGGCGGCCTACCTATTAAGTGCTTCCATAATAAAGTGATCGCCACTTCTGGCTTCAGTAGTGGCCAAGCCGAAGTCGGTTGAGGGCCGCCATTGGAGGAAAAACTTTAAACCCTATTTTCGAAATTGGAATTAAATCAAATTTTGATATTTTAAATCCAGTCTTATCTGCTGGGATATAAATAAAACTTTCATTTATATCATTATTTCTTTAAATGGGAATCTCATAAACAACCCTCCAAGCAATTCGTGAATAAAACTTTCCTTTTGCCATACACCTAAATAACCTCTCGCAGCTTGATTCATTCATTAATTCGATTAAATGTTTGTCACGTATATATTTCTCCGAAACTTGCTCAGTGTTTTTTTATTTATGTTTACAGTGTATTAAATTAACCACTTCATCTTGCTCTGTTTCTAACAGGATATGGGACCTTCATGACTTATCTGCATTAATATAGACGAGGTGAAAACAGCCAGTGCTCATGAAGAATGGCAGGAGGTCCGGATAACTGGGTATTTAATTTCAGTGTGACTTTCGAACATCACTTCTGACAGTCAGCAGCAGAGCCTGTCTGTGCAAATACTGAGGTTCAAAGAATAGTGAAAACTGACTTTGCTTTCAAACGCGTACGCGACTGTCTCAGCGTCCCACACAATATGTCAGACAGGATAAAGTAACTTTCAGCTGTCGTCAGCGTCGCTAACAAAGCTTCAGTTATGTTCAGTACTCGCTTTAAATATATTTCGTTTAAGTTAAAAGGTTTATTTTTTCTTAATTGACTTCCTTTTATTTCATATTTATATGTATATATATATATGGGGAAGAAATTATGATAAGCATCACTGCAACTCGTTAAGTTAAAGTACGATTTAATTATTTACATTAGTATGAAAAGGAAAGTAAAAGAACAATCGTCACAACTTAACACGTCTGACCTCACTGTCGTCAACTTCTCGCCTGACCACACCCTAATATAGATGGCGCTTTAACCTAATCTTGGTCAGTTGTAGTTACAGTTCCTGCATATATATTTTTAAATTATCTTTAAATTAATGTCCTGCACTCTTACATAACCTTCAATTGTGTTTATTGTCCTACTTAATTATTATTTTTTATTTTTGTAGCTGAAATGCTGTTAATTACGTATTTTCATACTTAATGTATTATATAGCTGTGTAACTCTGTCACATGGTACACTTTTATTGTAAATATCTACAGATCTCATTGGCCGTTTACGTTGTGGAAGACAATCAACAATATTTAAGCTGTATCTGTTGATTTCTAGTTCTGCACATGTAAAAGTTGAATTTGTTCTCCTAAATTACATTGCAACCTTCTTCCATCCCAGAACCATTTACTTGGCCATCACTCGTCATGCCCCTAGGGACTTCAATTCAATATCTGCAATTCAGGGAATATTAAAGCAAAGTTTGCAAGGAACACATTAGGTTTTTATACCTTAGTATCCGAAAGCAAGTCTACAAATACAAAACCTATAATATTTCGAAGCATAATTCGCTTATTTTAATGAAATGTTATACACAGATGCTCAGTACTATGAGTGAAGGTTTTGGAACATAACGAAATAAAAGAATGTAAATATTTCAGAATATACGTACGAAATAAATATCATTCCCCTAAAAGCAAAGTTTTTAGGGTCTGGAAGACCCTAGGAGGATGTTGATGGCGCTGTTCCTCTTGGTAAAGACTTCCAAATATGTTGTAAATGAATTATATCCAGAAACTTCCTGTCTACATTATAGGTCTAATAGCTCTTTCTTCAGAGAGTCATCAACAAATTTAACTCTGTGTAGCATCTCATTATTGCCCATACAAATAAAGTCCTCTCACACAGTTGCCAGGGAAGCACCACATGGGATTCAGAAACGTCTAGAATGATGTACAAACGCCTATATTGGAGATATAAGTGTAGAGAATATGGCTGTGTACCATGGTTCTGACCCACAGAAGGATTCCACTTCCACAAAAGTGATTAGTTTCCTATATAAAGGAGGTGACATAAAGGGCCCTAAGTTCTCTCTCTGTATGAATATTAAAGAGAATATTGTTGTACCCAACAATGACAACTTAGCTCTATGAAGGACTAGCTTTCTTTAGTGATCCGATGAGGGACAGATTAGGTCACCAGGCGTGAATGATCTATGCTAGTCTTTGGTAGACAGTTCGCCTAAAAACCGTTGTTCTAAATGTAGCAGGGAGGTCTTGAGAGAGCTCTCTAATCATTATGTCTCTATAACATCGTGCGTTTAATGTGGCGTATCGATCCACTTTAAGTGTGTTGGCTCTTAGACACCATTAGCCTGACCTCCTGTTTAAGGGACACGTTGACAGAAATTTGTATGATAAACTAGATATCCAAGTTATGGATGCTCCTAACCATCAAGCAACCTCCGCTTGAAAATCGTCATTCTCATGACAAAGGTAGCTTTCAATCTGAATACACGATCTAAACTATTACAAGAATTCTTTGGACTAAAATCAGAATATCGCGTACTCGGTTTGGCAAGAAACACTATTCTACATCTGAATTTCACATTCAGATGCCTGATTTTGCATGCTTGTTTACGAAACATGTCTTTTAAAAATTTTTAACAACAACCAGATGTTTATATCACATTTAGATGTTTACGTATTCACTAGTACTTTTGGACATAAGCCAAAACATAGTGGTTAGTGACTATTTTAAAATTTGCGAAAGAACAACTTTGAGAGCAAAATCAACTAGGTCGCCAAGAGATTCTAACTTGGAGTGACAGCAGATGAGGAAGGAAAGGGGTAATCAATCCAAATTGCCAAGAAGCAGACAAAAAGGAAAAGTAATATTCAAATGGGTAATAATTAAATTCAAAAGAGAAACACACGCAGTACACAACTGGTACTTTTGGAAATACGTCTAAAGACAATCCATGTCGGGCTTTAATTATATTATAGTGATACTATAATACTTCACTATAATACTTCCCTATTTTAATCTCAATAAAGAATTATTGAGATTATAATACGGATTATAACATATTGAAATACGAATAATTATTAGGTTAAAATGAGTTTTATCTGATGAGTTTGTGAAATATCGAAATTTAAAGAATGTCGATTCGCCTAGTCGCTTGGTGCACGCCCGAAATATTTGCTAAATATTCTTTTTTCTCACTTACACCACAAATGTCGACATTCACCATGCGCTGATGGCGAATGTTGAGTAAAAATATTTCTACTACCTTTTTAAATCATACTTTATTATTAAAATATATTATGGCATACATTAAAATAGAAGAAAGCTTAAGTAACAGGACTTGTAAATGAACTGTTGAGTCAAAAATGAATATTATAATTTAAAAAAGAAAAGAAAAGAACACCAACAGAAAACTTACCTTATTATGTGATTGACGTTATACAATATTATTAAGGTCACAGGCGAAAACATCGCGAACGAAAACATTGCGGAGAAAATAAAGCATGGCGAAAACGTCGACATAAAAAACAGCGTGAGAGAAAAGAAAACGAGTAGAAAGTACTGCAGTTTTAAAACATCGTCGTCAAAAATAAGGAGATTCAAAAACTTCGCTATTCAAAACATCGTCGTCGAAAATGTCGTGGTAAAAAATAATGCGCTACAAATCATCGCATACCGATAACATCGCAGGCATCAGATTTTTAGGATTTAGAAGTTGTAAATGTACATTCGCATACTGATTTGTGAGCACAAAAAGGAATGAGGAATATTTTTGCTTTTATATTTTTTAACTAACTAATAAATCTTTGCTGACAAATTTAGAAGGAAAATTAAGCGTTCAAAAACTTAAATGAGTAGAAAATTAATCCGACTTATAGTAGAATATAATTTTATAATATGATAAAATAATTAAAGAATTTTAATCGAAGTAATCCCATGCAGTTACTCATCTTCCTTTTTCTGATCTTTTTTTAGACTATGTTTTTAATTAAAAATTGCAACAAACTTCGTAAAAGACATTAATTAATTAATTAATGGCCTTTATTATTTATCTGTTTAAAATTCTATTCGTTGTTACACGTAGAATAATTTTTGTATTCAGTTTCTGTGTTTGAATGTTTAAATTTCCTTCTTATTTTTTGAGTAAAAATGTACAATTCATAAATATAAATTTAAAAATATTTTCATTCCTTGTTGCGCTTATAAATCATTATGCGAATATGCGAAATTTAGAGCTTGAAAACGCATGGATATGGCGTTATCATCGTGTCATGATTTGTAGATGCTTTAATTTTTACCATAATATTTTCGACAACGATGTTTTTAAAATTGCGAAGTTTTTGAACCACTTTATTTTTGACGACGATGTTTTATACCACGCTGTTTTTAGGACAATGATGTTTCCTCCTTGCGTTCTTTTCTCCCACGATATTTTGAACGTCGACATTTTCGCCTTGCGATGGTTTCTATGCAACGTTTTCGTCCTTGATGTAATCGCCGCGCAATAAACAACGTATTTAAGATTTTGATTGCAAAATCTTAAAATGTTGTGACACTTTGGATTGCAGAATAGTCTCTTGCGTTTATTATGCCTTTCTGTCTGTCTTCTCGGCTTCTCAATTCGATCTCCACTACAGCGTATCTATGCTTGTCTAAACACGCCGCTGGCGGTCCGAATGTATTAGAATATAACCAAATATTCAGACTTTCAGCGACGTATAAAGTACGTGTTGAGATTCACCAGAAATGTCAACATTCTCCAATTTCGGCCCTTCAAGCCAATAAATGTATTACAATCGGTTATATTGAATTATCGAGATTATTTTCCAGTTTTAATCTTAATAATGAACTGCTTGAAAAACCATGACTTTGAAATTCGATGAACGAATGTTCCAAACAACAAGGGCTGAAAGAAGGGCGAAGGCTTGTGTCCCGATGCACTGATGACTTTGAGAGGTAGTTCCAAATCCATAACATTTCAACATGCAAAACTGTTTTAGATATCGTTTCCCAAATGATATATGACATCATTTGGGAAACGATATCTAAAACAGTTATCTAAAACAATGATATATGACATTTTTTAAAACTTTATACGTACATTTTAAAGGATTTTTTAAATTCTAGTGAAGCCTTTAAAGAAAGTTACTAGCAGAAAAGACATGTTTAGTTCATGTTCAGATAGAAATGGATTTCAATAAATTAATAGTTGCAACTCTTTATGAAACAGTTATAAATTGTAACAGAAATAACCTGGCACACGTAAGCTTAAGTTCTCAGTTCTCGTGGGTGACTGTGAAACATATAAACCCTACTTAGATTAAGAGTTTTAAATTTATGAGAAGTAATCCTTTTAGAAAGGGGAAAAATCCTTAAATGGAGAACAATCTTATCAAACATAAAACAAGACTCTTACAGTAAATAAATCCTTCAAAAATATACGCAGAATACGTGAAATATAATTTTTTACCATAACGAAAAATATACTCACAGTTCCAGCAGATTTAAACCTTGAAATAACTTCCAGGGAATGACTGACAGATTGTTCTGGCGAATGTTTCTGAAAGAGATGTATTTTTATTTTACTTCCTTAACAATTTGCAAATTTATTCATGGTTATGAAAATATTAATTTATCAGACACGTATTCAATTTAAGAACTTCAATAATAAATAAATTTCAAACTTATAAAATCTGCACTTATAAAATCTGTTCGAGCAATACTTTTAGATTTCATTCAAAAATATTAGACACAAGCACTAATCCTTTCACCAAATTTTCTGCACAGGCATTAATGAAATTAAAACAATGCCACTGAAATATTTTTTTATTATCGATTTACTTGCACTATCAATAACTACGCAGTAAATCCTACAATTTATGAAATTTGTAAAACTTCTTCGTTTAAATTCAACCAATTATTTTATGTTTTGGATCTTTACTGTCTGTACCTTATCCTTTCTGGTTTCCCGCCAGAATGCAAGTTAATGAGCTTGTAATTAATTTTATGCTTTTGGACTGTAAGAAGAGAGTATTCTGCCTCTCGAAACCACGTTAGTAGGTTGCTAGATAAAATAACATTTGTAGTCTACTGCTTTGTTGTATAGCTGCCGATAGTTGAATATCCATATGGTTAAGCTTTGAGCCAACTTTGCATGAAATTTGTAGCCTTCGGCGACTAGTTTATTTGAATGCATTTGAACTTACTCAACTTCCAGTTATCGCACCACAAGTGGTTAGCTGATTTGCAAACACCAAGTGTGCTTTCTGTTCTTATTAAGTTTTAAGTAAAGTGCATTTTACACCCTTCTCAAGTTTCAGTTGTTATGTTAGATTTACATTTACCGATAATTCGCTACTGGTCTATCTAACGTTTAATTACAGTTTATGATTGCTAAGAAGAGTTTGAAATTTTATAGTGGTGCACGAACGAAATTAAGGGCAATGTCTTAAGAAAATTTAACGTTTATTCTGGCCTCCTCAACATCATATGTTCCACCGGCATTAGAAACTCCCATAGAGGTATTTGGACACATCGTACATACAGAGAAAGCATGTATAAAACACGTTATGATCTCTAACGAAAGAAGTTTCGGAATCACAGTTTTTGGAACAACTGGACTCGAATTTCTACTTTATCCAGTTGTGGAAATACAAAATGTCACCGCACCAACAGCTGCACTTCAAGGATTGGTATTAAAGTGTTACAGATGCATTGATGAATTTTCATTAGGTGTACCAGGCAGTAAGTTTTATAAACTCGAAGTATTTAAAACCGCGTTGATAACAGCTTTTACCGTGGTGAAAGAGAGATATTGTAAGCAGAATGTTTTATCACATAGAAGCTTAAGATCGAAAAAGTTAAGCAATTAATATTGAACAAATTACAATTGGCAAACTTATTTTATGGGAAGAAGTCCGATGCGGAAGACATTCGAATTATGCTACTTAGGTTGCTGCCTCAAATCCAAGATTTAAGTGAAAAACGAAGCATGCTTGAAAGTTCGTTTAAGCTCCCATTAAAGTTTCAAAGTAGGAGGACTTCAGATAGTACGCGTATATCAGGATCTGGCTAGAAGTAGAACGAAAAGATTTATGGGTCTATAGCAGAAGGAAGGCCTTCGTTTGACAGCAGAAAATGTTTGGAAAATAGAAAAAAATTTCAATCGCGAGTGGCGATCGCCAACAGAAAAAGTCAAACGAGAAAACAGGAGGAAGAAGGAAATAATAATTTAAACCAATGCGGTGTACTCAAAGCAAAGGGTACAGTTACACCGGAGGCAAGAAACTCCATCTAGATTTCAACTGAATACAGTAGTTGTAGAAAATTTGTCTCTGCTTTTAATACATTATTGTTAAGAATACACTACTGGATACAGGGGCATAAACCAGTTTTTTGGAGGAGAGTTTTATCGAAAACATTTTAAACAATATCGAATGTTTGGGGTTGAAGATGCAAACGTTATGCCACTCAAGGCAAACGGTGTACATGTATAGGAAATGTCCCAATATAGGTGCAGATAAAAATGAACAGCAGAAAGTTGCTTTTTTCGTTATGAAAAAATCTGTGAACGCCAATAAGCTTGGGGATGGATTCTTTTAAAAGTAGCGGGGACGAAAATTGATTTTTAGGAAGCCACGGTACAGAAAGATTTGAAAGATTTAAATGTAGTTAAGTAGAAAAAAACGCAAACTCCGGCCATCGAGCTAAATCACCTGACGGCTGCAGAGAATTACAAGCTGGAGCAGTTGATAAGTCGTTTTTAAAAAGTACTTGCCGATAATCCTGGACTTACTCAAATTTTAAACCGCACCATAGACTCAGAAAATGCCCCCCTCCCCTGTAGAGCAAAGTTCTACGGCTAAGCCGGAACCAAAAAGGAAATCATTTAAAAGCAAATCCAGGAAACGTTCAAGAACAAGGTAATAACTGCCATACGTAGCCATTAGGTTGGCCCGGAAGTACTACGCCGAAAAACGAATATTCTCCCCCCTCCCAAAGGACCAAGTCGCAGCGTTTTGCAGTGGATTATCGAAACTTAAATTGTATTACTAAATATCCTGCTTATCCACTGTAAATAATCACAGTAATAATTAGGAAGATTAATTCAACGAATTACATCACGACGTTTGTTCTTACTTCGGAATATTTCAGTATATGTAAAACCAGAGGATGTGTCTCAACCGCATTATTACAAAATCAGGCTTCAATACTTTCTGATAATGCCGTTTGCATGATGCGGATTCCCGCTACGTTTCAGAGGATAATGGATATTGTACTGCTCTAAAAGAGTACATTTATTTATTTAAATTGTAAGGTTTTAGTTAAACTAACCAAGTTTATTTTAATTTAAATCTTTTCTATCTCCTCTCTGCTTCAATTTCCTGTCAGAAGAAGCGCGCGTTTTTAGCTTATGCTAATTTTTGAAGTTCAGCCATGCACTATTTAAGACAGAGGTAGAAACCTCTCGGTGTGTGAGAGCTTTGCCTCAGATCACGGTCACGCTGCTCAACGTTCGCCTGACCAGCTAGCAGTTTAAATTTATAAGCCATAGTGCTTACTACGTGATTGCATTGTAAAATAAATTAAAGTGCGGTAGTATTTAGTATACCTTGCTACGCACCCTTTTAGATAGAGGCCAACTTCCGCGAATTGCTCTGCGAAGCAA
>KK121855.1:1502303-1529458 GCA_000611955.2 Stegodyphus mimosarum
TTTACTTCATAAAAGCTTTTTAAATTCTGTATGCGGATAAATAAATAAATACAAGGTGGAAGGCGAAACCAATGAAAGAAAAACGAAAAATGATGGTAAAAATTAATTTTTGATTATCATTTTTTGGTGAAATTCCTGAATAATTTAATTATCTGTTATGCAATAATCGTTACATATCGGATATTCTGAGGTATTCCCTCTCCTTCTGTAATCCGCACAAATGAACACCGATAAAATTGCTGTTTATAGAATTCTAAAGGTTAATCTTGCGTTTCATTCTGAAGCGAAATAGAATGTGTTTTCTGCATTATACAGTCGACATGCACTATAACGAATCCGGTTTCTAACATACTCCCAAATATAAGGGATGATCCTTTTGGTTCCGTTTAATATTTCATAACTTGTAGAGACATTAGGTTATTTAGCAGCAGGAGACATGAAAAATATGCAATTCCTTCGCCGGGAATCGAACCACGGACCTCTGAAATACCGGCTCAGTGTGCTGACCATTACATCACGAAGGCACGCTAAGAATGTGGGAGATATACCTTTTAAACTTAATATAATTTATACTACTACAGCGAGCTTCCAAAGGTATGAAAATCGGATATAACGAAATGTACAGATATCATGACCAGAAATGTTCTTGTATTTTCCTACTTGTCCAGAAATTTGCTTTCAGAATTTGTTAAGATTGATATTCCACCCTTAAAGGAAATCCCTTTTATGTTTTACTAAGCTTTGCAAGACAGGTGTGGCAGCTAATTCTCGGAAAGCGGTGGTACAATAATCATCCGTAAGATACCATATAGTATATGTGACCATTGAATAACAGGAAGTGAAAGGGTTCTCTGATGTCATTCAATGTATTTGAGCTCTCAGATAAAACTCTATTCAAGGTGGATGTTGTGATGGAAATTATGAAATTTTCATTATGCAAGAGAAGAGGTAGTTATGGATCTTATAAGCTTGTTTAAATACAGTTAATCTGTCTTCTAAAGACTTTTTCTAAGTTCTACCCTGCCAACTGGAGTTTTGAGCTTTTTAGGTCTTTTGCAAGATAAAGGCTATTCCTTATAAAGATTATTTAATCTTTACTTTTCAGCCAAAATAATCTTGGGGGAAATGATTTAGTTTTCAATGGATATTAGGTAAGACGCAATGGTGACCAAAATACCTTCCTTTTCTAATTTTCTAGAAGCGTGAAACATTCACATATCCTTCAACTCTCTCTGAATTTGTTTCTGTTTCAAAACATCTTGCTATGGCTAGCTGTAACTACATTCTACATTAAAGATAATGTAAACATTATTCAAAAAATATATAATGGATGCCTCAAAATAGGCATTTTCGGGATACAGTTTATCCAAACCTAGAATTGGTACTAAATGGAAAAAATCAAGACTCAATAATTTCTACTCACCAGTACAATTGGACACGAGGGAAAAGGTGATTACGGTCGAGTAAAATGTTTTTTTCAAGAAACATTGCTGCGAAGCTTCACCATTTAAAAACCTGTAATCTGCCAATATTTGGACAAAAGTTTCAATTACAGGTCCATGAATTTGCCAGACACTTCGGAAAGTCTGTCTTTTGTGTACTGGTTCTATAGTGTTAAGAGACAGACCATTTCTTCAGAAAAAATTGCAGGAGAATTAGACAGCGATTGAAAATTATACTTCAAGAAGTCAGAAAAAAGTTTGGGATATCTCTCGTCAGTAGCGAGAAAAAAGCATTTTCAGTACCGCTGATGCTGGACTACTCTACATGTTGATATCAAACCAAACGTTAAAATTTAAAAGAAATGCATTCGCCGAAAAAAGTGTGAAAAGCAGTTCTTGTGTGGGCCAATAAGAATGGCAGTGGGCGCAGTAGGCTTTCGATAAGCAGAAAATTTAAAACCTTAAAACCCCTTAGGAAGAAATAAAAACTTTGTATGTCATAAAGCTATTAGTACAACATACATGACGCAAAACCTGTTTGAAGAAGACCCAATAGGGTGGGATGGAGAAGTTTGGCCAAAATATGAAAGATCTGCTCCCTCAAAGGCCTTATATCTGTACAAAATTCAGCTACATTTGTTTAAATTATTTCCCATTCATAACATTTTTGTTTGTATTAAGCGGTACACAATGTATGCGTTACCAGATAAACATCTCTAGTGAGAATTTTATAGGTATGATAAAAGACTGGATAAAATTCAACCATAAAGAAAGGAAAAATATAGCGTTCTTTCTTTTCTTGACTTTTTTTTTCATAGAAACAAATGTAATTCGTTTCCAGTTATGCGAAAAGTTTGATAATGAGTAAAACCTTGATTCTATTATTCGAGAGAAAAATATATATGAAATTCTACGAAACGAAAATCGCGTAGTTTCTTTTCCACAAACGTCAAATAAACTTTACAGTACATGTGAGCTAGTCAAGTACATGGTTCTATTGGAGGAAAAGTAATAAACCTCGAAAGGAATTAAATAGATCTCTGGCCAATACCAAGGGATTAGAAGCAAACGCAGGTGGCACAAAAGTTGCTTTTATAAAAAGAATCTAGTCTCTAGCCATACATCGAACAGTTCCGACAGATTACTCCAAATGAAATTCGCATCTACTGGTAGGTTAAAAGTAGTTTCTTAAAGGGCGTATTAGAAACTAACATTATTTTAAAGGTCAAAGAAATGGAATTTTCAGAGGCAATATTAACTTTTCAGTTTTTGCCTAACGCGAATTTTAAGCCAAAGTTACAGCACTGATTCTAATAGCTTTTTCTTCTATTGAAATTAAATTTTCGTACACGTGGCTCCTAAAGAGTTTGCTTTAAACTCATGAAAATCAACTCAAGTCGATGTTAATGAAGAGTCATATAATTTGCCAAGATGCAATTAAGTTCTTTCGAATGACTTTCGAATAAGATTTCGTTGAAAAGACGGTGCTATTCTGAAAATAAAGCGAAAGCTATTCGTTCCTGAATTTTACTTTGTACAAATAAGTACAATTGTTGTATGTATGTATGCTCATACAAATTGAAATTTTCCGCTTTCAATTAATGTTCATTTTTGTCTTGCTTCAGATCTGGGTATTAACAAATATATGAATATATAATTAATTGTAGATTTCTTGTACATTTAATAATAATCAGGTATATTAGTGTTTCAGGAATTACAATATCTATCTTAGTGAATGATATTTTATTCTGTTCAATCTCCTTTAATAAATAACACTTCTTTAAAAATTTTTATTCTGTTTATTGATTTACTCATTGCTTAATTCAGACATACTTGTTTACCTTAAGTGACTACCAGGATTTCAATCTTTATTATCAATACTCTGCTTCTGCCACCTTCAGTAGTAGTCTCTTTCATCAGACAAAAGAATACTTTTTTGGAAGACATATAAAGAGACGGAAAAAATCCACAGAAGTGCAGAATAGTAAACATCAGCACTGAAAACGTGAACAAAGACCACAGCACTCCCCCCCCCAAATACTTTCTTTTCATCTAATTACGCAATAACATAACACAACATTGCTCAATTTCTTGAAAATTGTGTAATTCCTAGAAACTAATGACGCAATTCAATGTATTTCTACTTTTCACACATGTTTTTAAATTAACGTTTACATCATCATGCCTCTCAAAAATATACAAAACATTTGCCGTTAATCATTTTTCAAAGCATTTATACTCTGGCTAGCCAATAGAATTAAACATTCTGAAGGAAGCGAAATACGTTTTATGCAAAGTATAAGGAATTATCAAATTTCCCTCCATAGGCGTTCGCACTGTGTTATTGGCATGTCCAACTAGCGATTGGAAGATCAGCGGAATGAATATTAACTATGACAAGCTAGTTTACTTACGTTTTTCAAATCCTAAATCATAAAGGTATCACTAGAGTGAAACATAAACTAAAATATTCTAGATTAGAGTATACTGTTATTTAAATTGAATATCAGGGTTTCGAAATTTCAGTAGTTGACTTCAAGTTGATAAGCATATACGGAATTATCACATTTTCCCGACAGTGCTTTCGTGGTACAGGTGTTTATCACAAGAACAGGATTATCGTGTTTCGAATTTTGTTGAGGGCATTTTCTGTCCTATTTGCCGGCTAGGGAAACCTCAAAGAAAATTATCTTAGCAAAAAAAAAGGATTATTATATATAATTAGATAAATATATTAAATCGAAAGTTAAAAATGTAGTAAGAAAAAGCAAAAGTATTATAATAGAATAAGAGATGGAATCGTAAATGTACCATAAGCAAACATAATATCAATTAATAAAATGAAGTTGAGACTGAGAAACCTGCCACATTTAAAACGATGTGGTTGGTGCTTACGTGAAGTATCAACAGATAACCTGTTGCCAAATTTAGAAGAAGTAATTAAAAATAATCGCTAAAAGATTCGATAAAATTTGTTAAATCTCGTTAGAGGTACCAAATAATCTTTATATGGATAGCTATTTTCCACTCTATCCTATCACAGTGTGAAACTTTCAGTTCTTTATTATCATAGCATCATTAGACAAAGATATTGTTGCGTGCGTACGGGTTTGTTATGGATTAAATGCACAAGTCGTAAAAAGTTAACAAAAATTTATTCTTTCCATTAGAAATAAATTAAAATGCTGAAATATTTCTTCACAGATATTCGCACAATATCAGAATATCTCAAACGTTTAGCAAAAACTCAGTTCAAAACAGATAAAATAATTCTATCTCACAGCGAAATCGCTACAATCAATACAGCATTAAGTAAACAAACAGCAGTTCGCTTTTTATAGCTACAACTACAACAGCAACAACAACAACTGAGATGAGGTGTTTGAATTCGGCTTTTATAAGCTTTTTTATTATCAGTAGAACAATCAAGATTTTTTAGATTTTTCTGGATGGCAACAGTATTTACGAGATACTTATTTATTAAGCATTAAATGCACGCGTTCTTTTATTTTTATTTTTTTTTCGACGTAGCTTTCTCTTCAAAAATCGTCTGCGTTGCACGGGGAAATAAAAAGGAATTTTAGCTACAGTTCTAAATAAATAGCCAAATAAATGTGAAATTCGTAACAATATGTTTGAAAAAATTGCAAATATTAAATAAAAATTGATTATATTGAATTTTGAAACAAGACTGATGAAAAAGCAGACGTGCTGCATATATTTCTAGAGGACTTGAGTACTGATTTGCGTCATCCTGAAACTACCTGTCTTCGTATTACGCAAGAAAAAAACTTCCTTTTATTGATAATACATGTATTATTATAATATATTAATAACTATGTCTCGAACTATTTTATATCAAAAGATTTTTATCTTTTTGTTCCAAAGAGTCTGTATCATTAACATAGATATAAAAAAATTGAAGTAGGGTTTCAGACTACTCCAAATTTTGTCATATAACAGCTAGTAAAAAAAAACAAATTTAAAATTTTGTACCGGCTTTCTAGAAAGACATATTCAATTAGTAAGTCCTTCTTTACCTTTTAATGATCTTCAGAAAAAACTACGTTTCTGCTATATTTAGGATTAGGTCTGAAAATATCGATATCTGATTCTGTAATTTAAGCAACTTTTAAAGAGTAATGAATAGTTAAAAAGGAAATATGAATCTTTTATACAAGATAAGTAAAAATTAAAGTTTTTTTAGTGGCGAGGGATTAGAAATGTTTTTATTTTAATATTTCGGAAAAAGAAAATTTGAAATTCATCCTTTTATCTAATGTTTCCCTAATGTTCCATTCTATATTTTTATGACAAGAATGTTAACTTTCAGGAATGCGCATTCAAAAATTTATATATTTGCCGATGTTTTGAGCAATATTTGCATGCGTTCCCCAAAACATTTAATTAATGATATCTTTTGCAAATTTGATAACGTGGAAGATAGAATTTTATATAATTTAAATTTTATTTTATGTATTTTTACTACATTTACCATGAAAAATTATGTTTTTAGTTAGCAGCTTTTATCTATATGATCAGTATCATAGTTTAACTCCCATATATGTTTACTAAAAGCTGTTCAGTGACCTAAACTTCACCTAACTAACCTGTATTCTCAGCATATGACATTAGATGTGTTTCCTAAATTGAAAGTGATTCTCTACAACCAGTCATTTAAGCGATATTGTCCCATGACGTTATTGAAATATTCTGTATCATGTATCCATTTATCTCCAATAAATTTGTGAATAGAGATACAGGTAAACAGACAGAGAGATAAATTGAAAGGTAAGTGAAAACTGAAAAAAAAAAATCTTTTGCCTTTTCTCTTTATTGCATCTGTATTTTAAGTATATTGAAAATAACTAGTAGTTCAACACTTTTACGCATTTTAAACTTCGATTTATTTTGCTTTTCCACGCATTTTTATGCTTACGAAAAACAGACGTTTAGTATGTTCTTTTTATCTCCCTATTCATTTAAATTTTACTATTTACCCTATATGCTTATTTACACCTTTCATGTGGATTTTTCTTTAGTTTCTTCACTCAGTTTTGTCATTATCTCGTATTACTCAGCACGTTTTTACACACATATTAATAAATATATTTATTATTTTGCGTTGAATTACTTTTCAAATGGTTGCCACCAAATATTATCGTCCTATATTATATTTAAAGGAATTAAATAACGAAGAATTCGCATGAATATATGCAAATTTATGTTTTTCGCACTGTGAAAAAATAACGTTTCCTAAGGCCACCGAATTTTCAATAACTTCGTTCTCCACCCGAATGTGGATTTCTGAAAGTTTGAATTTCGAATTTCTTTTATTGTGCATTTTACATTTTGTAAATCTTTAACGAATTTTTGATTACCAATATCAAAGATTTCAAAGCGAACAATGGCAACACTGTACGAAAAAATACATTTTTATCTCCAGCGCGCGAAACTTTCTATTGGAAACTCTAAAGATAGGCTGTTTTTAAATATGTTTTTAAATACACAAAAGAACATTAGCCCAAACGCTCACGAAACGAGTACGTGTATATAAATCAAAAAATCTGATGAAAAAATGCGTTTAATTTAATACTCCGGTACAAGGAAGTCATGGGATGACCAATCATCGCATGACTTCCTTGTACCGGAGTATTAAATTAAACGCATTTTTTCCCGCCTTTCATTTAAACTTATTTCCTCGAATTTCATTAGCGATATATTTCTCATTCAATTAATTCAGTTCCAGAAAAGGCAAAAGTACATAAAAATTTAAAATATCTTCATTAAAAACTAAAATTAAACTAAAAGACAACAGAAATACATAAAACATCAAATACATTTAAAGCAATAAAAAAAACAATTTTTAAAATTAAAATTAACTTTCTACGTGAAAACAAGCAATTTGGCCAACAAGCAAGAAACCCGATGTTTAGGTGCCCAAAACTGAAAGTCCCACTCGGCAAAAATACACTAAAATGCAGAAAGATTTAATTCACTATTCTGTTGAATTTTAAATCTAAACAAATATGGCTGCTATGGTAAAAAATTAGGCTTAGCCGCACTTAAATCACTTTTAAATTGCTGATAAATCTACAACTATTGCATGCAGATTACCATATCAGGACTTGCAGTTCTTCTTATCTGCTTTGCGAACATGACGTGTCCTGACTAGACAGTGAGTTTGACTACAAACATGCCCTATGGAGTGTTGCAAAGACGACAAGATGAGAAGGGTTAAATTACCCTTTATTTCCCACGATATCGCAGGCGCTCCCGCACTTCGGGGTAAAAAGACTAACCACTTGTGGTCTGAACGTTAGAATATAAGACTACTAACTAACTAAAATTTAAATAAGATCTAACTTTTAATATTTTACACAAGTGATTAACATTAAGACTGGCCTTTTATATTACTACGTATGTAGTACGCAAAATGCGAAAAACTACAAAAAAAGGATTAAAAATGATTATCGTCTTTAGCTTTCGACAGAACTAAAACCTCTGGCCTTAAAGACGGACTGGAACTGATGGCAAGCTCGCGTGAATTCTAGTGGCAAGACGGCTCACCCTCTCCCCTTCTAACTCTGCTCTTGGCAAAAAGCCACAAATACTTAAGCGTTAGCAAGTGCAATTTGCGTAAACATATTCACACTTTTATTCTAGCCGGAAGTAGAAAATAAGAGATAATAGTAAAGTTTTAAAATAAAACAAACGTTAGTTAAACTTAAGATCCTTACAAAGTAAAGGCATAAAAACCTTAATCGGAAGATAAGAATAACATAATTCAGTTATTTTTAAAGCAAAAATGCACAATTTACCAACATATAAGAATAAAAAAAATGAGCTCACTGAGCTGAGTAACATATATATTTATATACTTTTGGTGTGTCTGTGTATACTATGTGCGTGATGATTGTTTCGTCTACGATAACTCTTACATGAAACCTTTGATAGGACCAATAACGTATGAAACCCATTACAGTTTTTAATGAACAATCACATTTGGTGTTTTATTTGCAGCCCATAACAAGTTTTAGTTGAAAACTGGAATTCAGATTTTTTTCATTTTAGTACTTTAGACATTCATATCAATAGGAACAACACATAAGATTTTGGCTAAAATCCATAAACGAATACTTCTTTTAAAGCCTTGAAAAGATTTTTCTGCAAAGTCTATTATATTATAATCGGACACAATTTGCTATTTAAAATTCGCATATGCATATGCGATGCATAACCGAGAACAAAACACAAAATATTGGATAAGCTGGAAGTGGTACTTTACTTGGAACATTTATCAAGGTTTTCTTGAGAAAATATAAAATCAATACAATTAGAGTTTAATATAAAACAATGCAAAGGCTATTTCTGTCATATTTAGGCTTAATACGTATTTATACAAAGCCGTAGAACAGAAGAATTTTTTTAACGTTTCATTTACGTATTCATTTACTTCAGAAGTCTTGCAATGCAGCCATCTGACCAATAAATGCTCTTTTTATTGGTTGCACAGTTGATGATGACTTAGTATAAGATCAAATAACAAACTGAAAACCACGTATTGCTTTAAATCTTACTAATCGTGGAACTTTCAGTAACCACTCTTCAACTTTAATTCCCTAAAGCTAAGGAACATTCTTTAGTGATACTTAAATTTCTCGGTGATATTTATACACATCAAAATGAACTTAGATTTTTGAAACTGTAAAAATAACACAGAAAATTAAATTATGCTACTTGTCTCAAAGATATTGATTTTCAATTTATTACAAACGCTGCATTTTTTTAAAATTCAAAATAAATTAAATGTTATTGTTCATCTGCCCAATAAAATACAGTTTTTAATAAAAGAAATGAAGGGACAAACATTTGATTATCTTAATATAAATTCAGAAAAAAAACAGTTTTTGGTACATGTTTTTATACCTAATAAAATATAATTCAAAATGTTGTGGTGTTCCACCCTTTTATTTCACAGTTGAATGTGGTGAACCTTGTACACTGATAAGCGAATAATCGCTTGAACACGTGAACAGAGACGTAAGACTCAAGAAGGGTTAATTACCCTTTATTTCTTAAAATAAGAATCAGCACAGTCTGCCCCTATCTCAGAGCGTACAGCAAAACCTCCACTTGGGCTTGAACTCAAATTAATAAGAATTTAAACTTAACTAATGCTTAACTAAAAGATATAGCCGAAGCTATCAGGTTTCTAATTAGTGAGCCTCTAAATATCAATTAAGTCGGCGAAGCTATCAAGGGCCTAAATTATGGCCGAGCGTAGTAATAGCTTAGACAGAGATGTAGCCAAAGGCAAACGCGCGGTAGTCAGAAACTCTGACTCTCTAACGAAGTCAATGAAGCATCGACTTAAATACTACTTTTACTCATTCGTATTAAACGCGGTACATTCTGGTAGGAATTTGTAAGCTGAGCTAGAAGAAATAGGATAGATGCATAAACTTAAAATAACTGTTATAAAATTAGGATAAACCTTATAAGGTTGTATAGCAGATTTTTCTAATCATGGGGAAACAAATTAGATTTTGTTTAAGAAAGATCAATCGAAAATAATGCTTTACTTCAAGTTCAAGGGTATTTAAAACATGGAATTGCCAGGAAAACATGTGATGGTTTTTTTTTAAAACTTTTATACTGCTCAAGTAACCTCTGTATCTCTAACGAAGTAACTGTTCTTTAACAAGCAGTATAGTTTCTTTTCATGGAAGATTAGTTATCTTTTCGCATTTAATTATCTTTGCTTCATTTCTATCTGAAAGTATTTTGGTAGCTATTTTGTACCAGTTTTTAAATTATCAAAGTTTACAACGATGCTTAACAAATTTGCAAATGACTATTTATTTAACCTTTGCTTTAAATTAATTTCTGATTATTTTAGTAACCTATTAATTTTTGTCTTCATTTATTTTATGTGCAAAGCTTAAAGTTATAGTGTTAAAAAACGCAAAAATCAAAAAAGAAAGATATAAATGGTTCGCAATTTGAGAAACTTGGCTTTTCTATTACCTATGTTGTAACAAACAGTAATGTTTTCCAAATAATGTGTTACTGTCATCACCGATAAAATGGCGAACTTGCATGTATAAAGTAGATGAAAATGAAATAGCTATGCAGCTTTCTAATTTCGAATATTAATTTGTAGTCCTTCACATTGGCACAGATTACAGAGCTATAAAAACCCTACGGGAATCGCCTACATGATGGTGATACAGAATATATCGCATTCACAGAAATCTAAATGTTATTGAGAAAATGGGGATGCAATACGATCCGCCAAGAGCTAGATTACACAAAGGGTTGGTATCAAGCTTCATTACTGAAAGCGTAGATCTTGATCTCGCTGCAGCGTGCGCCATTAAGCGATAAGTTCGCCTTTTATCATAAATTGGCAGGTGAGCTACAACACATGCTATAGCTGCTCCTGTTTCAAGCCAAAAGTTCTCGGAATATTTTGTTGAAATCATATATTTTAGCTTTGAATTTACGGCTGCCATCACTCACAAAAGAAACCATACCTAGTTACAATAAAATGCAGCAATCTGCAAAATAGGAATCCTTTCTTAGCAAAATTTGGCCAAGAATTCTGCAATGGATTTTCCATATAAGTTAGGCGCGCTTATTTCAATAATGTTTTTAATACCGCTCACATAACCGTAGAAAGGATGCTTTAAAGAAAGGGAGAAAGGACTCATTAAAACTGGTAATCGTAATCTTTGCATTTTTATTGATTTTAATGACAGAAGCAGAATGAATACAAAAAAAAGAAAGCTTTAAACATAATAAATAGTAAAAAGGACAACGCTATATATTATAATTTAGTCTTTGTACCTTCAATTAATAAGCAACTTGACACAGTAATTTCCATGTAATTGTTATTAATATCATAAACCGGACATAAAAGCTTCGGAAGGCAACAAAGACCACCAGATTAGTTGTTGGCTTTAATATTTTCCCGACAACCGTTTTTAGATTTTGCATTTCACTTTTAAGATTTTCTTTTTGAGCTTGATCATTTCATCCTTAAAGTATCCATTCCAAAGGAACGCACTGCAGTAAAAACGTCAAATCATGGTAGTAACAATATTTTCAGGCTACAAATCATTGTTATTTCTATCACTAAGCCAGTACAAAGATGCAACCTTTGAAGACAGTTCATAGTTTTAATAGAACATCAGCATGTTTTTATGTAGGAAATATTCTTGCATTTATATAATACAACCCAGAATTCTAATTCTTTTATGGTAAACACTCGGCTTTGTTGCCTTAAAAAATAGCTTAAATTACACCTGCAGATGAAACCCCAATCCCTGCTATGACCATCATTGCCTTTAAAAATAATTTCGTATATCCTGTTTGTCTCCAATTACTAAAACTTTCAATACTGCACTTTTTATTTCTCGATAACATCAGATATTTGAGACAATATTACATGAAAATAGATGCAGTTTTTTAACTTATCATTTATTCTATATGCAGCATAGGAGAATTATGTATATTTAGTGGTTACTGGAGGATAAAAGATATTAATCCTGCATAATTATGGATAAATTTTCCTAAGTATTTCCTAATTATGGATAAGTATTTCCTAAATTTTCCTAATTATGGAAAAATTTTCCTAAGTGTACTAATAATTTTCCTACGTTTTTTATGTAAATATAATATTAGGGTAAAATATGAGTTTTAGAGCAAAAGGAAGGCTAAATTTGTCTCTCTCCCTAACAGGCACCCATTTTGAGACACCAGTTTCCAGCCTTCCAAAAATCGTTTTTTTTTGGGGGGGAGGGGTGTAAACAGTATGCTGAGGTCGTAAGAATAATTAATTGAATGCTACCAAATCTCGGCATAAATTACGCTTTTAGTGCAAAAAAAACGCATATATATATATGTATATCTATCTATCTATCTATATATATATATATCCTGATTTCTTTCTAGCGCAACTGCTTGGGAAAATGCTGCCCTAAATTATACACGTATATACATATATCATAACATTATCTATAATTTGCATTTTTCTCAATTGAAAATTTACGAGCCGTTCTCTAAGTTCAAAATCACGATCATATACATATATATATATATGCTAATCTATTAAATGAGAATAAACTCTATCTAAAATTCATAAATTGATTGAAAAAGTAAAGTACGTTCTATAATTGTTTTAATATTTAAAGAGCCTATTACATATTTAAAAAAGTATAAAACATACTTTTAAGCCATTTTCATAAAAAATGTATAAAAATTATCATTTATGGTTTATAAAAACGCATTATTTAAAATTATTTTTGAATGCTTTATTCTTCCAGCGTAAAGTAATACCAAATACAGCATTTAGTAAAAATAATTAATCGCATTCATTTATATAAAGCTCATCATGTGGATAGTAAACTCAGTTTATTTTTCAGTCACGATTTACCTTTAAATATAGGCTTTAGATAGACTACAAAATATGCTAAAATTTGAGTTAAAAGAATTATAATTTCACGTTCATAATAACAATAAAAAATCTGAAAGGTTTCAGATTTTAAATTACGTCCAAAGGGGCGTTTTGTTAACATTTTGTGTGTTAATTTTACTTATAAAATATCATGTTCTTCCCACTTAAACCCCCAAAATTCAGTTCGATCAATATAGCAAAATAATTTTTAAATGAACATATTTTTAGAATTTCCGATACACAGTCTCGTGCGATGGAGATAAAAATGTTTTTTTCTGTACAAAGTTATCATTGCTCGCTTAGAAATCCTTCAGTTTCTTAATCAGAAATTCGTTAAAGATTTACAAAATATGAAATCGATAATAAAGCAAATTCCAAATTTCAAACTTATGCTTCCAGATGCCCATAATCGTAGGAGATTACGTTATACAAAATTTCATGGCTCTAGGTACCGTTGTTTTATCACAATGCGAGAAACATATTGTTACGTGCGTACGGGTTCGTTATATATTGAATGCACAAGTCGTAAAAAGTTAACAAAAATTTATTCTTTCCACAAGAAATAAATTAAAATGCTGAAATATTTCTTCACAAATCTTCGCACAATATCACAATGTCTCAAACGTTTAGCAAAAACTCAGTTCAAAACAGATAAAATAATTCTATCTCACAGCGAAATCGCTACAATCAATACAGCATTAAGTAAACAAACAGCAACAACAACAACTACTAACTAACTGAGATGAGGTGTTTCACCTCAGCTTTTATAAGCTTTTTAATTATCAGTAGAACAATCACGATTTTTCTAGATTTTTCTGGATGGCAACAGTAATTACGAGATATTTATTTATTAAGCATTAAATGCACGCGCTCTTTTATTTTTATTGTTATTTTTTTTTTCGACGTAGCTTTCTCTTCAAAAATCGTCTGCGTTGCTAAGGCAACATGAAGCAAATCTAATTACAATTCTAAATAAATAGCCAAATAAATGTGAAATTCGTAACATTGCCCCCTTCCCAAGGACTGCACGTCCCGGGCAGTACAATCCCTGGACAGGAAGCCAAACTTACAACTAAAGCATCAGTGCTATAATAAACATTACTTTATAATAACAAAATAAACAATAATTAAAATAAGTGACTTTCAGCAAATTAAATTCTATCCAACGCGAAATACAATTCAAATACTAAGTACAAATACTATCAAATACAAATGCTATTAAACACAAATACTTATCAAATACTACTACTTAACAAATACAAATCAAATACTAAATACAAATAGGACCATGGTCTTATACTATGTACATTATTATTTACAACTATATACACTACGTACTATGGCCATAGTAATGAACTAACCTGTCGTAATGAACGACTTTAGGTTTAGAGTTCGATGACTTACGGATCCGAACCACGACGTCGTTCAGCCTGTTTAGGACTGTGTAAGGACCATCCCAAGGTGATTGTAGTTTCGGAGAAAGTCCTTTTCGACGAGTCGGATTCCATAACCACACCTTGTCTCCTTCGTTGAAACGATGTCCAGTAGCTCTCGTGTCGTAGCGGGTCTTCATCTTCTCCGTCGCCAAGTTGACTCGCTCTCGTGCAAAGTTGTGCATCACTTCAAACCGGGCCTGGAGGTCTTGAATGTATTCCTCAGGCGATGAAGGCGCATCCGGAGGACGACCAAACAAAAGATCACATGGCAGACGAAGGTCACGACCGAAGAGCATCTGAGATGGGGAATAGCCGGTAGTCTCGTGGACAGCACTGCGGTAAGCCAGTAAAAATAGTGGCAACTTCTTGTCCCAGTCCTGTTGGTTTCTGGAAACCACTAATGAGAGGTTATTGAGGATGGTTCGATTAAACCTCTCTACCATACCGTCCGACTGGGGATGTAAAGGCGTCGTTTGGGTTTTGTCAATGCCGAGTAGCTTGCAGAGTTCCTTGACTACAGCCGAGGTAAAATTCCTTCCCTGATCGGAATGTAACTGAAGAGGCACTCCGAATCTGGAAATCCAGTGCTGTATCATCATCTCTGCTACTGTGACAGCCTCTTGATCAGGAATAGGATACGCTTCAGGCCACTTGGTGAAGTAATCAATGGCAACGAGGATGTATTTGTTGCCATCAGCAGTTCGTGGCAGAGGTCCTAAGATGTCAAAGGCGATACGTTCAAAAGGTGCTCCTACATTGTAACGTTGCAGCTTCCCCCGGCTGCGTTTCTTCGGTCCTTTCCGACTTGCACAGGCATCGCAAGTTCGGCACCACTTTTGCACGTCATCCTTTGCATTATTCCAGTAGAAACGCTCCCGAACTCTCTGCAAGGTCTTCATTATTCCGAAGTGACCTCCTGCAGGGCTGCTATGTAGTTCTTTAAGGACGTCCGGGATTCGGGATCTTGGGAGTACCAGCTGCCATCGGAATGTTTTTCCATCATCCGATTCGAATTTTCGGTACAAGACGCCGTTTCGAATATGGAGTGAGTCCCAGAGAGCCCAATATTGTTTTGTCGTGGGACTATAGCTCGAAATATCCTGCCAGGTAGGTTTTCTGTTTGAGGTCTCCATTAACTCAATTATGGGTTTAATATCACGGTCTTCCAGCTGGTCTTTCCTGATTTCCTTGTCACTCCATGGGTCTGGATCAGCCGATGTTGATGCTGTAATTTGCCGTGCGACTGGATTAACCAGTTGGTATTTAGCTTCGACCCTGGAACAATATCGGCAGTTTTCTGGGCAAGGTCTTCTAGACAAGGCGTCAGCGTTTCCGTGCGACTGTCCCTTGCGATGACGGATAATGATGTCATATTCCTGGAGTCTCTGTATCCACCTGGCTATCTGACCCTCAGGATTCTTGAAATTTAAAAGCCAGGCCAATGATGCATGATCTGTGCGGAGCAGGAATTTTCTGCCGTATAGATAATGATGGAAATGTTCTACGGCTTTGACTATGGCGAGCAACTCTTTCCTGGTGACACAGTAATTCCTCTCCGGTTTAGATAGGCACTTGCTCCAGTAAGCTACTACACGTTCTTGGCCCTCTATTTCTTGGGACAGAACAGCGCCGACACTTTCATTACTCGCATCCGTGTCGAGAATAAATGGTCTGTCTAGCTGAGGATACGTCAGGATTGGAGCAGATGTTAAGGCTTCCTTCAGGTTCTTAAATGCATCCTCACATTCTTTTGTCCACACGAACTTTTGCTTGCTCTTGGTCAGCTTGTGAAGGGGTCTCGCAATGGATGAAAAATCCTTCATGAATCTCCTATAGTACGTGCAAAGTCCTAGAAAGCTTCTCAGCTGGTGGACATTTTCGGGACGTTTCCAGTCTTTAACTGCTGACACTTCCAGAATCCGTGCGCACACCTTCAGCAGAGATGACATGTCCGAGATAAGTGACTTCCTGTCTGAATAATTTGCATTTAGCGGGACTCAACTTCAGATTGGCTTCTTTCACTTTCTGAAGCACCTTTCTAAGATTTTCCAAATGTTCTTCGAAACTATTCCCGACGATGATGATGTCATCCAGGTATATCAGACAGGCTTCGTATGAAAGACCTTTTAAAACAGTCTCCATTAGACGTTCGAATGTAGCCGGCGCATTACATAGTCCAAACGGCATCACCTTGAACTGCCAAAGTCCTTGTCCTGTAGTAAATGCCGTCTTTTCTCTGTCATCAGGATGTATTTCTACCTGCCAATATCCACTCTTTAAATCAAGTGTCGAGAACCACTTGCTCCCAGAAAGAGTATCCAGAATGTCGTCAATTCTAGGAAGAGGGTAACTGTCTTTCTTCGTAACCTCGTTCAACCGGCGATAATCAACGCAAAATCTAGTTGACCCGTCTTTCTTCTTCACCAGGACGATGGGAGATGCCCAGGGACTTGCTGAAGGCTCGATGACATTGCTTTCTTGCATGTCCGTTAAAAGTGTTCGCACCTCTTCCTGTTTCGAAATCGGCAGACGTCTTGGATGTTGCTTGATTGGTGGATGATCACCAGTATCGATTCTATGCTGAGTTAAACTGGTTCGACCCACGTCAGAAGACGAGCGGGAGAAAACATCTTGAAGATCTTTAATGACACGCTCGGCAGCATTCTTTTCCTCATCGTTTAATTGCGCATTCTGCAATAACTCCGATATAATGTTGTTTGAAGACACGGTTTTTGAGATGTTACTTTTTCTTTCAACGCTGGTTACTGGAGTACATTCTGCAACCACTTCACCTTTCTTAATAACTCTCGCCTTATCAGTTACATTGGCAACTCTCACCGGGATAACGGTCCCCGATAGGTCGACGAGTGCTGAGGCTATTAATACTCCTTTAGGGCTATTACAATTCTTGGGATATTCCATGACGCCGTAGCGGAAATTTCTATTTTCGGCTATGGATCCAGGAAGTAAAATTTCTGTTCTTGCCGGTATTGTGATATCGTCTTGAGCTATGATTTTGTGGATAGATTTCACTCCTTCATCATTAATCCCGAATAAAGTTATGTCCTCAGAGGCAGAATGCAGTTCGTTATTTTTAAAGTCCAAGGAAAAATTGTATTTCCTTAAAAAGTCCAATCCGAGTATGCAAGGGTCTGTAATTTCTGCTACATATGCCGTGTGATGGTAAGCGGCACTTCCAAAGGTGATGTTAACGTTTAATTTCCCTTCTATATTGATCTTCTCGCCGGACACAGTCTGGAGGGTAACGCAGGGCGGCGTCCAGATAAGTTTACCTTCGAGTTGTTGAGCCAAATCTTTTCGAATGATGGTAACATTGGCTCCCGTGTCGATCGTCATGTTACAAGGAATTCCATTGATTTGTCCCATGATGAAAATTCCGTTATTGCCGCCACTCACTGCAGAAATCTGAAGCGCTTTAAACTGGGGCTTTTCATTATCTGGCAACCTCCGCCCCGCGAGATGGCCACGAATTAGTTTCCCTCCTTCTTGAGAGGCGCGGTCTTAACATCCGTGCCCTGGGGTGTTCTGCAGTTTCTTCGAATGTGCCCTTCAGCTCCGCAGTTCCAGCACTTTACGAACGGTTTCTTGTCACCAGTATTCCGTGTCAAAGCATTCACCTTTCTGGTTAAATCGTCTAGGCGAGCAGTCATTGGATCCACTGGTTCTTGTATGTGAGCAGCTCTGATTGGGTGGCGGTCTCTACGAGTGGCTTGCTGTGCTGCCTCGAATTTCATGGCATACACTAGAGCACTTTTTAAGTCCTTTACATCAGCCATTCGCAGTGCTTTCTGTATTTCAGGATCCCGGATACCGTCGATGAAGTATTGCAGGGACAGGATTTCTCTTGTTTCTGTCGGGCACTCCGAAAAGGCGAGGTGGGACAGCCTTTCAACATCCGTGGCGAGCTCCTGAAGTGTTTCCGTAGGCTTCTGTTGACGGGATTTTAACTGCAGCCTGCTGTAATCTTTTAAACACTTCTCTCCAAAACGCAGCTCTAAAGCACCGGACAGAGCTTCGAAATCTAGCCTTTTGTTTTCGGGAAGAGTTTGAAGGATGTCCGCTGCGTCTGCTCTCAGAGAAGCCGCAAGGTGACAGGCCTTAGCTTGGGAATCCCATCCATTTGCTTCCGCAACTATAGAAAATTGTGTCTTATACACTTGCCAGGAGGTCTTCCCATCATATGTCGATAGCTTCAGAGAAGGATGTGCAGGCATGGCTAGGAATTTAAAAGTATCCGAACTGCTTCCAGCCGTCGCTACGAATTTCTTTAAAGTATCAACTTCTTTGGCAACTGCGGAAACTTTGTCATCAATTTGTTGTTCCACTGCAGAAACTCTTTCTTGAATTTGTTCTCTCACAGCAGAAACTCTGTAATCGATTTGTTGTTCTACGGCAGAAACTCTCTCTTCTATTTGTTCTTTGACAGAAGAAACTTTATTTTCAACCGCATCTATTCTGCCTTCCATAGTCTCAAATTTATTTTCTATTATGCAAGTAATTTCCTTTTTCATCTCTTCTTGACTTGCTTTAACGGCTCTCATCTCTTCCTTAACGGATTTCTCCATCTTTTCTTGAACAGAATTCATTTCTTCCTTAACAGATTTCTCCATCTTTTCTTGAACAGAATTCATTTCATCTTTAACAGAATTCATTTCATCTTTAACAGATTTCTCCATCTTTTCTTGAACAGAATTCATTTCATCTTTAACAGATTCTTGGCCAGCTTTCATCTCCTCTTTCACGGAATCTTGGCCAGCTTTAATTTCTTCTTTAAATGCAGCAAAGGCTGCCATGAATTGTCTTAATTGTTCTTCCATTGCTCTAGTTAATGGCATTCAAAAACCCCACTCCTGACACCAAAAATTGTTACGTGCGTACGGGTTCGTTATATATTGAATGCACAAGTCGTAAAAAGTTAACAAAAATTTATTCTTTCCACAAGAAATAAATTAAAATGCTGAAATATTTCTTCACAAATCTTCGCACAATATCACAATGTCTCAAACGTTTAGCAAAAACTCAGTTCAAAACAGATAAAATAGTTCTATCTCACAGCGAAATCGCTACAATCAATACAGCATTAAGTAAACAAACAGCAACAACAACAACTACTAACTAACTGAGATGAGGTGTTTCACCTCAGCTTTTATAAGCTTTTTAATTATCAGTAGAACAATCACGATTTTTCTAGATGGCAACAGTAATTACAAGATATTTATTTATTAAGCATTAAATGCACGCGCTCTTTTATTTTTATTGCTATTTTTTTTTCGGCGTAGCTTTCTCTTCAAAAATCGTCTGCGTTGCTAAGGCAACATGAAGCAAATCTAATTACAATTCTAAATAAATAGCCAAATAAATGTGAAATTCGTAACAATATATATATATTTATGCAGATTCTTCCTTATTTAATTTCTTTAAATATAATACAGGGCGATAATATTTAGTGGCAACAATTTGAAACGTGAAACATCGCTTGTAGCGAATCTACTCAAAACGCCAAAACGAAATTAATAGTCCTTCTGTGCAAATGTCCCATGACTAATAATGTTCAGTGAAATGAAAAAAAAAATCACTGAAAAATGCGAAACCTTTAGCTTTATTACAACATATAAGCAATTTTGACTCTTGAAATCTACAGCACGTTTTTGACAGGTTAATTAAAGTTCATTACTAAACAGGAAAAAACGATTTTATATAATTTTTAATACGACTTCATTTATTGAATTTACGAGACTGAAAGATATTTGAGAAGTATTTTCGAGTATTACGAAAAGAGTAAAAGAGTAAATCTCCGGCATTGCAACATGTTTGTATTTTTTACAGATTACGTAATAAATTAATTAACATTTTTATATCAAAATTAGCTGGGAGAAAGTATACTTTTATATTTGTAGTGCATGAATTTATTTTTATTAACCAGTTATTTTATGTTAATGATCTTTACTTCACTTCTCGCTTTCCGTTTTCCTACCAGAATGCTAATTTCGAGTTCGCGCGTGTTCAAACGAGGTAGAAAGAGATAGTATTTAAAGAAAGATTTTACATGATAGAATCAAAAAGTGTTCACTTGCTAGTTTATTCTCTTGATAGCAATTTACCTGCGGCGTTGTGAAATTCTCACCATTAGGTTTATCACGCCGATATTAGATTTGAGCCAACTTGCTCAAATTTTTTCTGTCTAGCCTTTGTGCTAACTTACAATTTATTAAGTTAAATTCGTTACTTTTCATTTATGCAATAAATGCTAGTTGATTCCATATGCGTAAGGGGCGCCCTCTGTTAATCTAGTGATTTTAATAAAAGGGTATTTAACCCCCTTTACCTCTGCAATTTTCAAGACATAGCGATACGTCGCTTAGTTTAAGAGTTTTCATCTAATTTATGTTAGCAGAGAAGGTGCGGTTCTATAGCTTCAACAAAGAATCCTTAGAAACATTTTATAGTGAATGATTTTAGATTACGTTAAGTGTTCTTTAACAGTTTTATTTTAAAATTTATAAAATTAATAGAAATAGTGAAATTGTATTTTCATTTAGAGCTTTCGTACAGCAGACAGTAAAGTATTCATGTTAAAATAATTTTAAAGTGGCGTTTTTCCTTCTTTGTTCTGTCATGATTTTGTTTTTTTACTTGGCATGTATTAACTTATAAATTATTTTCTTTTCTTAGTTCCTTTAATTATGAAAATACCAACGAAGGAAAGTAAGTTTATGAAAACGTATTTTAAAATAAGTAATTATGCACACATTTCCTCAACAGAAGCTGTTTAAATTTTCAGAGCGGAACTAAAAGCCGTGTTTTATACAGTTCTATCTTGAACGTAATTAAAATTCGCTTGAAAGCGGTATTTTTATCCGTTTCCTTATGTTATGATAATGAAATTTAAAACTCAAAAATAATTAACTTTCAAGCAAGGAACTGGAAAACATACATACAGCATTTTTTAAAATTGATACTATTAAAATGCTTACAGTTTCCTAATACAAATTTCGACTGTTCTGTGATATGTTTAAATTTTTTACGGTATAATTAATTTAAAGTTGTGAAACAATTTTGGCTTTTATATAACCTAAATATTCCTGCGCTGAATCTGTCTCAGCACATATATATTTAAGGACAAATATTATGAAGTGCATTAATTTCTTAACGCCCAAATTTAATTTGGAAGACTTGGTTGTTAAAAAATACTAAACTGAGAAGACAATCAATAATCTAACAAAAATACAATTCATTCTTGTAAACGTTTATCTCTTTCTTATAAATTCTTAGCCAAATTTTATTATATAATTGACTGTTTGAACTAGTTAAACTACACACTCATCTGAAGAAAAATTATCATAAATGAGAAAAATCTTTGTTGTATAATTTCTGTATAAATTAATGATATATATCGAACGAATATTCAAGTATAAACGTAAAGACGAAATATCAAATTAAAAGAAATACTGTACGAACGTATTTCTTTTGTTAAAGGAAAACGCAGTATCCGAAGGCTAAAAACTCAAACTTATGGCATCTTATATTCTGAGGGCCAAATTATATGATTCTCATACTATTAAGTTTATCCATAAAAACTAATTATATGATTAAGCACAATATATTTCAAAATGTGATGTGAAAATGTAAAATGCTTAGTTTTATTAATACATAAATAAATAAAATACATTTTATAATTTGTGCTTTCTAATTTGCTAACTGAAAGAATCGATCGAAAGTTTTACTTTTCGAATTGCCAAAAAGCATGAAGAAAATGTACAGTTGAAGAGTTAACTCATTTATTCGTATAAATCTTCATCCAAGGCAGAAAAACCGTTTATGAAATCCGTTTCTCTGTGCATATATATAAGGGACCATCTGCAAATTAAAGAATTTTAGGAAATACGAATAAAATTTAGGAATAAATTTGCATCAGAAAATATAAAAATTAAAAAAAAAAGACATGAACTGAAAGGCGTAACTTTAAATGATCTTTAAAAACATAGAAACCAGAAAGTTAGACAAAATCTTAAGACCAGTGGAACTAGAAAATAGGTTAAAATACCGGTTAGAATGGTTTAGAAGAGAATGGTTAATAAATCATGTAACTTACGAATATGTAAAAAAATTATCGTATTATCCAGTGCGAAATTTTGTGTTGCATGTAGGTTTAAGTTGGTTAGTTATCAGAAGGCCCGTGGCTCGAAGCTTGGCGAGCGTATATAAAAATTTTAGAATCTGCTGTTTCGAAAAGGACCTAATAGCTGTACGGAGAAACTTCAAACAACATCGTGGTTTTTTAGGCTACCGTGGAAAAACGAAATTAGAGAACGTCAATGTTTTCCGGTGAATGTCGGCACCTAGCCAGTAAAACAGCGAATATTTAGTTATATTCTGATACATCATATCATTCTGATACACCATATCATTCTTATGCATCATATCATTCTGATACACCATATTATTCTGATACATCATACAGGCAACCATTGTCGGTATATGTCGATAGCCTCTGATGACGGTCGAAATAACAAGCGACAAAAATACCAAATCTTTTGCTCTGTCTCAATCGAGGTCATGCGTTGAGAAAACACAGCCAGAAAGAAGAGACAATAATGCAAAATCCTTTGTTTTCCCTTCATTTTACTCCTGCTCAGGCTGGTGATAACATTAAAAGTAAAGCCCCTGATGTCAACAGTGGTCGTACAGATACCCTAAATGTGTTGGTGATTGCTGTTGGAATAAAAGACTTCGACGTTTATGAATTAGTAAAGAAAAGGGGCACTCTTAAGCAGCTTTATACCCTTACTCAGTTCTTAATTTGCAAAGGGAAGTTACTTTTCATAGACGAGATGTAAATGCTGACATTCACGTAGTCGCTTAATAGACGTTAGTAGTTTAACAGACGTAGTCACACACGTAATAGCTGAGTATCGACATTTGCCAGATATCAGACTTTCACAGTGAAACAGAAAAGAAAAGTGGACACGTATATAATCCGATTATATTTGCATGATCGATCCCAGTTAGTTTGAGGTATCTTAAGTATACATCAAAGCGGCTTTCTTCAAAAGATTCATTCAAAAAGATCTTTAACTAGATTAATATTAACTACAATAACAAGAACAAACAACGAAATACATTCTATTCAAATTTAAAGAAAAACTATTAAATCTAAAAATTAATCACTTTTCGCAGAGGAAAGGGAACTTTTTCAGGATATAATCCTTTATCGATTTTTCTCCACATTCCTGAAGAGGTTTCTGCAAATATGAATTGTAATAATATACGAATGGTATTAAAAGTGATTAGAAATACACCGCTGGTAGACGTTTTATCAAGGAAAAGGTATCTTTTAATTGTACACATCTGAATATTATTCCGCATTCCATTTCAAACAGATTGAAGTAAATATGAAACAGACTCAGCTATAGAAGCAATATATCAATAAAAAAATTGGAATTTATCGGATAATTAATGCTTTATCTGTAAAACTGATGAAATGTCAGGAACCAGAAGAGTGATGATATTACAGAGGCTGTTCGCACATTTTTAGACGATGTATATTGTATTCACAAAACTAAATTACATAAAATTCTTGCGTTTTAAATGTTCTATTTGACATCCCTTATTCTGAACTATCTTTCGACACCGCAATTTCCAGGATAATATTGCCTTTTGAAGTGTTAGAAGAGGTATTTTGTCCCATTCCTCCCGAACAGCTTTCCAGAGTCCTGTTAGGGTTTTGGGACAACGTTTGGATAACGTAGTTTTTAAAAGTCCGAAAGCACAAAAATCCACAGGTGACACATCGGGAGATTTAGTAGGGATATCAGTGAAGGGTATAGCTTTGATACCAGTTTTTTGTTCCATTTCTTTTCGGAAATTTACAGTGGATTTTGATGTGTGACTGCTAGCTTTGTAATGATGGAGCCTCACAGATTGATGGCACTGTGGGTAAAGCGATGGTATTTCATTCAGAAAAATTGGCGATAAAATACGTTCCTGATAGTATTTGGACTTAATCTTGACATTTTTTTGCACTCTCTTTATTTTTAACTTGCCATTATAAGAAAAACCAGCAACAATCAAAAATCGCTTAGAAAAACTTTCTTTCGATTCTTTGAACCATGTACTTAAATTTTTTTCTCCCCTTTTATGATAATAAATAGCTCTTTTTTGTTACAATCATTTAAATACACCCATGCTTCATCTATTGTGACAATTGGTTTCCATTTTTCTTTGGATAAGTGTTTCTCATAGAGAATTCTGCAGCGTGTCCTGCGTCGAGCGATATGCTTTGGAAGAAGACGATGCACATTGCGTTTTTTCGCTTTCTTAAGATTTAAATCAACGTTTATCGTTTTGTTTACAGTGGACACCGAGCATTTTAATGCTTTTGCAACTGTCCTTTGACTAGGCGGATTTTCTTTTAATATTAAACAACGTACCTTTGCAATAGTCGAAGATGTCCGTTTTTTCCTTGGATAGTTGTTTGGAATTTTTGTCCCGCTTGAGGCTCCAATTTGGCGTTTTTTTCCTTTCTTGCTGACGATATTACGGCGCTTTAGATATCACAAAACAATGACTCACAGATCGTTTTTGGATAACAGTATATTTCTCTTCGGAAAGAGCGTCAATGTAGCCTTCGAACCACTGCTTTGTTAAATTCGCCATTTTGAATAAAAACAAAACTTTCAAGCCACAGACGATAATTTTGACTTTTAAAAACATAGTACAATTGCAATTATTTCTTTTGCAGCAAAATATCGTTTATTACCGCTTACCAAAATCGTCCAAAAAATGTGCGAACAGCCTCTGTATTAACAAACTTAGGAATTTCTATATATATAACGTGCATTTTAGCTGCATTTAATCTGATTTCGTACCACTTTAATATCGCTGTTGGAGTGGTAGAAGACGATACGTCCATGCTTTTGAATGCTTTACATCTATTAATATTTCACACATTACATTAAATAAGAAAGGACAAACTAACAGAATTTTGAAGAAGCCTCTAGAAAGGACTGATATTGTTGCGATAGCCCTACATCTAAAATGAATTATAAAAGAGACAGAGGGACCATGACAGCTTGACTTGTTAAACCAAAGGGTATTTGAAACCTATTAGGTACTAAGCGAATGAAGTTATTCCCATATTACCTGAATTGCAAAATGAAACAAACCATTCGAAGCATATTCATAATTTTATCGATATGAACCGTGAGAATTTTAGTATACGAACTGCTACGGCATTAGATAAAATAAGGGCAAATTATGTCGTGATGTAGTTTGATAAAGCTCACGACATTAATTAAAAAAATCTGATGTGTACACCACATGACTTCCTCGTAAGGAATATTAAAATATACGCATTTTGGATTTCATTTAAACTTATTGAGTTCTACTTCATCGATAGTGCATAAACCACAATAGAATAAATGCACTCTTTAAAATTCACTATATTTGTTTACCATTGCGAAACTCCGGCGCTAGCTTCACTTAACAGCGTTACATCTCATTCTTTTTATAACTGAGAATGCACAAAATTATGCATATCATCTGGAGAATTACCTAATCGTTGCTATATGTTCTATTCAAATACTATAATAAATCTAGAATAATGTGTAAAAAAATTAAACAAAAACAAATCTGATGTGTACACCATATGACTTTCTTGTACAGAATAATAAATTATACGAAATTTTCCTGCATTTCATTTAAAATACTGAATTAACAGTTAACAAATTTTGAATTAAATTTACTTCGTAGATAGCGCATAAGCCACAATAGAATAAATGCACTCTTTAAAGTTCGCTATATTTATTTATCATAGCCACACTTCGGCGCTAGGTTCACTTAACAGCGTTAAATCTCATTCATTTTACAACTCAGAGTGAGAAAAAATTATAGCATTTGAAGAATTACCATACATTCTCTTCAAATACTATAATAAATCTAAAACGATGTATAAAAGAAATTAAACACATAAAAAAAAACAATTTTTCACAGACGACTCAGCGCCGCTTACCTAATGCACTTGAGCTACTAATTAATTCACTTCTCATTTCGCGGTAAGGCAAAAATACATAAAAATTCAAAATATTTTCATTAAAAATTGAAAGATATAGAAAAACATAAAACAGTAAATACAGTTAAAACAATTAAAAACACAATTTTTACAATTAAAATTACAATTTGTACGCAAAAAACCAGCTAATAACTTAAATGATAATTGCAGAATGAATCAAGCATAATTTAATTCGCAATAATAAAAGAAGACGATATTTTGTTATTTCAAAGTTTAGTTTCTCTAGATTGGCCACAAATCCACTATTCTGCTAAGTATCAAATGTAAACAAATATGTCCGCTATCATAAACAAAAATTAGGCTTCGCCGCACTTAACTTTTAAATTGTTGATAATTTCACAATTATTGCACGCAGGTTAATTAGGGGCATAAAAATCTTAACAGAAAGATAACAGCAACAGAATTCAATAATTTTTAAAGCAAAAAATGCACAATTTACAAACTTATAACAATAACGAAACTGAGCTCACTGAGCCGAGTAACAGAGTATATATATATATATACACATGTATTTATATATTTTTGGTGCGGCAGATTGCAACCAAAATGCGAGGTGCACATCATCTACATGTTATATCAGCTCTATATAAAACATTTTAACATTCTGAGGCTACTTGTCTTTAAGTTATGCAACATACATACATACATACGTACGTACGCACAGACGCTACAAAAAAAATCGCTTCAGAATCCATTTTAAATGAGTTTTATAATTATTTGGGGGG
>KK121855.1:1529478-1558454 GCA_000611955.2 Stegodyphus mimosarum
TTCTGACCACTTCTTGGTGTTGCATTTTCAATGTCGAGCAGTGTATTAAAAGTACGAAGTAAATCTTAAAAACCTTTATTCCTGGAATAAATTTCAGAATTGATTAAGCATGATTTAATTCGCAATAATAAAAGAATGCGTTTCCTTTGTTATTGCAAAGTTTAGTTTCTCTAGATTGGCAACAAATCCACGATTCGGCTAAGTTTCAAATGTAAGCAAATATGGCCATGGGGAAAATGACTAGGCTTAGCCTTTCCTGAACAAGTTTCAAACTGTTGATAATTCTACAAATCTTGCATGCAGAGGCCTCCCAGATTGTTTTTTAGGTTATACCTTTATAACTGCGTTGCAAAAAAAATTAGAACAATGCTCCAAACCTGAATACTGATGTAAAATTCACTATTATTCTTGAATTACGCTTTTAAAGGAAATATTGGCGGTGGTATGATGGTTTAGCAACTCTATTTTATTTTGTAATTAAAAATAACAAAAAAGAGAGTTTTCAAAATTATAATGACTGACAAGAGATTCTTAAAAATCATTCTAACCTCATCGTCAGCAGGCAGTTCATTTTACCATTCTTAGATAAAAATAAACAACTCTTAAAGTGTCGGATCGGGCATATTCATTTTTACCTACCAACTTTGGCCATTATGATACAACTTCAAAAGTTAATACTGAGAGAGCTGAATTATTGCATAATTTTTATTTAGGAAAGAAAAATGATTGTAGAGACTATATATGTGTATGTATATATATATATATACACTGGTGTGCAAAAATTAAGGACGAGACGGTTTTTTCATTATAACTTTGTACAAAAGCTTTCCAAATCAACACATTTAATACCGTAAGATCCCCAATACGTAAGGGCATGAGTATTGTAAGCAACACTTACTAAAAGAGAAATCAGAGGGATAAAAAGAAGCTTTATTGAAAAAGTAGCATGGAGCGCAATGCGACTGAAGGCCGAAACATCCCTGTGATGGGTGTCC
This sequence comes from Stegodyphus mimosarum, assembly GCA_000611955.2. Taxonomy (NCBI): domain Eukaryota; kingdom Metazoa; phylum Arthropoda; class Arachnida; order Araneae; family Eresidae; genus Stegodyphus; species Stegodyphus mimosarum. Next base: position 1,530,474 of record KK121855.1, read on the forward strand.
AGCAAGAAACATCCGGTCTTTAATAGGGGATATGATCTCCCTTGACTGCTAGGCAGGTTTCACAGCGTCTGCCCATGCTGAGAATGAGGGTGTCAATGAGTTGTTCAGGCATTGCTGCCCATTCGTCTTGCAGCGCCAATCGAAGCTCCGGAATCGTTACTGGTGGTAATGTACGAGCTGCCAAGCGTCAGCCTAGAAAATCCCATACATGCTTGATGGGATTGAGATCCGGAGATCGTGCCGGCCAATCCATACGTTCAATGTCCTCACTCTTTAACAGCTGTTCGGCAGCTACTGTGCGATGACATGGTGCATTGTGGTCCATGAAAAGGAACTGCGGACCCATAGCGCCTCTAAAAAGACGCACATATGGAAGAAGAATCTCGTTACAATAACGGGTCCCGTTGACTGAACCTGCGTCGAAGATGTGAAGGTCTGTACGACTACCAAGCATGATGCCTCCCCAAACGAGAACACCGCCACCTCCATACCTGTCCCTTTCAATGATGTTCGAGGGATGATTGCGGCTTCCCCGCTCTCTCCAGATGAGTATGCGATGAGAATCGCTACTCAGACTGAATCTGCTCTCATCTGTAAAGAGTACTCGTCCCCATTCATTGTCTCTCCAATTCCGGTGTTCCCGGCACCACAGAGAACGCCTTCTCCGATGGGCAGGCGTTAGAGGTACACACCGTACAGGGCGTCGTGCAAACAGACCACCACCGTGCAGTCTTCTGGCCGCGGTAAAACGTGATATCGGTCGTCCAATCGCCTGTGTCGTGTGTCTAGCGATTTCTCCCGCTGTCTGCCGCCTGTTTCTTCTGGCCTGTAAGGCAATATACCGGTCATCTGCGGGTGTGGTTCCTCGTAGACGACCCCCTACTAAATCCCCGGATAGCTGCTCCTGTAGTTTGAAATTGTCTCCAAAGTCGTGTGAGAAATTCCGAACTCTGCAGCTACACTTGTCACACTGCGGCCTTCCTCCAACTTCCCAATGATTCGACCTCGGGTAAAAGCATCCAGGTGTCGTCTAACAGATTGATTATTCGCCATTTCTCGCTGAGGCATCAATTCGGTGTGATTTTAACTGCTATACGGCGTGCAATCTCTTTGCCAGAAATACTGATCTTACACCGACAACATGCTTTATAGTACTCAGACACTCCCCCATTACGTCTACCTGCATATCTGCGCATATGCTACCGTACATCACCTTACTTAATCTCCTGATTGGTCTTTCTGTCCGCTGTGCCTCTTCGTTCAGCTGATATGCTAATTTTCGAGTTCATCCTTAATTTTTTCACACCAGTGTATATATACATACATATACACTGCGCAAAAAAAAGGACAGTGTATATCTCCCGCTTACTGAGCCGATTGCCGATATTCAAGCTGCATTTTCCATGTCTCAAAAGCGCGACTTAGGATATATATATATATATATATAGCCGATATTCAAATTGCGTTTTCCATGTCTCGAAAGCGCGACTTAGGATATATATTAGATTTATATATAGCTTCGTTCTAATAGAGGTATTTTGAATAAAATGGAAGTTTTCCTGAAATAACATACGAAATTTTTCCACATTTCGATTCTACGACTCGAATTATGCCTAAATATTAAATTTTGTAAAATTTGCTGCGAAATTTACGGAGAAATTTAAAAATTTAACTTAGCGAATTTTTTTCAATTTGCGCCAAGAATAATTCACTTGGCGAACTTCGTAATACATGGCAGATTATTTTCCAACCCCTTCCGTTCTGCAGGACGGAAAAAAGGTCTCATCTTTCCTACCTTTTTACATTGTGGATGAGCGGAAAAAAAGTCACATTGTTCTTTCTTTCAAAAAATTTTAACAAAGTGCGCAACCACATTTTCGTTATTATCGCTTTCAATTAATATGCCAAATTTCTACACGCGCCAATATATAAATTCACGTATATCTTCGGAAATTTTGAATAAAAAGTTCTAATTTTTTGCAGGTATGCTTAGAAATACATCTACTTTAAGATGATTGTAAGATTTTTATGGGTTATAATTCAAATTTTTTTCCGAAAAATTATTTAAAAATTCTAATTTTAAAATTAATCATAACAAATGGGTAAATTTTATTTGGAATGAACCTAAATTTCGAACTGTATAGGAAAGAACCAAATAAGTTTCCAAAAAAAAGATATTAATAAATACATACCAAATTAAATTAACATTGAGGAGCTAAACTTTTGATATCCAGTTGTTTAAAAACTACTTTACAAAACATGGCAGTTTGGCTTAATTTGAATAGTAGAATCGAAATATGAAAAAAAAATGGGCATGTCATTTCATAATAAGTCCGATTTTGTGTCAAAATACCTATATCAGAACAACGCTACATATAAATCTAATACATATCCTAAGTCGCGCTTTCGAGACATGAAAAACGCACTTTGAATTTTGTGAATCGGCCCAGTAGAACGGGAGATAAAGAACTGTCTTCTTTTTTTTAGTCCAAAGGGATTTAGTCCCGAAGGACTATTACTTTCGTTTTGCGATTTTGCGTCGGAAACACAAAAACGGCGTATCACTTTTCAAATTGTTCCCACTAAATGTTATCTCTCTGCATTAAATTTTAAAAAATGAAAAATCTTCATAAATGTATGAATTTTTTTTTTGACGTAGCTTTCTCTTCAAAAATCGTCTGCGTGCGTCGCACGGGAAAATAAAAAGGAATTTTAATTACAGTTCCAAATAAATAGCCAAATAAATGTGAAATTCGTAACAATATTCTCTAAAACTTTAACGAATTTTTCATTAACAAACTCAAAGATTTCAAAGCCAGCAATACCAACGTTGTACAGAAAAACATTTTTATCTCCAGCGCGTGAGAGCGTGTACCGAAATTTCTAAAGATATGCTCAATTTAAAATTATTTTGCGATATTGCTGTTGAACTGAATTTTATGGTTTAAGTGCGAAGAACATGGTATTTAACAGATAAAGGTAACACACAAAATGTTAAATAAACGTCCTTTTGGACGTAATTTAAAATCTGAAACATTTCAGATTTTTTTTTCTCGCAGTGTACATATACTAGAGTTTATGTATTAAGTTTCACCTACTAACACACTTTGTTGCTCTGTTGTTTCTAACCTCTGTAATAGGGCGACCCTTTATTCCGCTAGTTTTAAACTAAGAATAAGCAATTTGTCTTATGTTTGTGCGATTGAAAATCTCTTGGAACTAAATACGCGGTTCTGTAACATCATTTTTACAGGCCACGCCTCTCGCTTAAAAGGAATGGTTTGTTTAGAGAAATAAATTGTTCTATAATGTCGTAAAATGATAATTTAGAAGAAAAATATTATTAAAATTCTTTATTATTCAGTATTGAAGCAAAACCTAAATTTTCACTCTTCGCCCTGCTAAAAATGCCCCACAGAAACCAGTAAAATTTTTTATGGGTACCCGTAACATTCTATAGGTTTCTGTTGACTTTTACTGGTTTCTGTTGGTCTCTGTGGGTTTTTCTTACTGGTTTCAAAATGCCCCATGAAAACCAGTAAAACTTTCTACGGGTAGCCATAGAATTCTGTTGGTCTCTACTAACATTCACTGGTTTCTATCGATCTCTGTGGGTTTTTCTTACTGGTATCATCTGGCACCCATACAACCAACATCAATGTCAGAGCTTTCTACGGGTTTGTATTGGTTTATATTGATTTTCACTGTTTTTCTTACTGGTATCAATATAGCAGTAACAGATGCCGAATAAATCTTCTGTTGGTTTATATTGTTTTATTCCAAACAATGAAATTAATACTGGTGCCAATAAACCGAAATTCATTGGTATTCTTGTTGTCTATTGGTTATTTTAAATTATTTATTTATTATTTATTTCATTTATTTCGATACTGTTGGAAATAAGGTTATTTCTGTTTTATAACCAACTGAAAGCTTTAAAGTTAAAAAACATACAGTGAACCCTCTGGTCTCCATCTCTTCTCTAAGAAGATCAGTATTTCTAAGAATGAAAATATGATCTCTTTAAGACCGTTACAGTAACCTGGAAACGCAGGTGGTCGTTTTAGAGAGAGTTTTTACTATATATGTTCATTTATTTGATTTCTTATAAACTTTTGTCGGAAACAATAACAGTAATCATATACACCACACACAGCGAGGTCTCTCTAAGGCGACCAGCCACACATAAAACACATCTTTGCAAGTGGTCGCCTTAGAGAGATGATGCTCAATACTAATATGTACTTATGTTCTCAGAAATACGTTTATCTTTAGAGGTGGTCTTCTTAGGGAGGTTGCATCTACGAAATGAATCCCTCTAAGGCGACCAGTCACACTTCCGGAATTTTCTTCGTGGGTGGTCGTCTTACAGAAGGAATGTTTCAATACCAAAATATTCTTCAGTTTTAAGAAATACTGGTCTCTTTCAGAGGTGGTCATCTTAGGGAAGTGATTTCGCTACGAGTTGGTTTTCTGAATACACACACATACACACTTATATATGCATACATCAACATTTCTGGTATTACAAATAAACACCGGTATCAACCATCATCTCTTTAACACGACCGCGTTCAAACCATTTTTCTCCGTGTTAATGCTGATGTGAAGAAAACCCCTTCGTCCTCCGCTCTCAGAAGAAGCAATATGGCGCCGTTTTTGTTAATATTGTTATGGAATGTTTGTGATATCGTCTTGGTGGATAGTAGGCTGTAGTAATGCAATAAATAATTTACAATATTACAATTTTTACTATGTTTCACTGTTCACTATTTATAATGAAAAATAAAATATCAGCATTGACTGTGAATATGAAATAATATGAACGGAAATAACAGTAAAGCCATGCACGTGTAATCGTGTCTAATGCATACAACGCACTTCTTTGACAGTTAAATAGTTCTGAAATGGATTTTCTGTGCGTGAAATTGATTTTCTATCTTTACTAAAAAGCAATGAGCTTAAAGACAGAAAAATGATAATTTCAGACTTGATAATTTGGCTCACTGTGCTTACATCAGATGCACATTGTATTCTACAAAAACTGTATTTTGGAAAATTTGTTTTTTTTTATTATAATTTAGAAATACTTTTTAAAGCTTGTTCATGTATATCTTTATTATTTGAATATTATGTACTAATAAATTTGAGCATACATTACTTAAAAGAGATCTTGCATGATTCAATTTTCAATTTTTCGACTAATGTAATGTGATTGAGCAGAAGGAGTATTTTTTTATGTCTTAAAAAATGTACTCATTATATTTCGCAAAGAAAAATGGTAAGTTTTTTTAAATGAAGTAAACATTGAAATATTTAATGTGTGTATTACTTATTGAATGATGCAAGCAAAACATACAAGCCAAGACTAAAATTGTGTGAAAATTTAGATGATCGTAGTAGCTTAATTGTTTTTTTTCTCTTTTTGGACTATATTTCTGTACAAGTATGAGACTAGAGCCACATTACTACATTAAATACTTTGTGCTATTTTGTTAAAACACGTATAATCAGACATTTTTATATATATTTTTGTATATGCATATTTTAATTTTCATCATTATTAATTTCATGAAGAAAATTTGAAATGTTTCTTTTTCATAAATTGCATTTGAAATAGAGTTGTGAATAATTAATAGAGTTTATGTAATATTAAATGTGCTAGTGTTGGGAATATAAAATATGGATTATTTTTTGGAAAAAAACTGCATTAAGTGAAACCTCATATAGTGATTATTTTCTTAGATAACCACCTCTGACAGTGACACATTTGTCGGGAACATAATTAAATAACAGTACTTAAAATCATTGACAGTTTTGTAAAACTACAAGAAACTGGCATTATCTGGAATTGTGGAGTTAATTGCTTTAGGGAAGTTTCATTGTGTAATCAGTTGATTTAGGTACAGAAATTTTTACGGGGATATGAATTTTGCATAAGTAATTGAAAAGTTTTACAAGACAGTTAAAACCAAAGCTTTTCAAATCATGAGTCTTGTATGGGCATTGTTTTAGCATTGCTTTCAAATATAGTTAGAGTAATATTTAAGCATTATTTTCTTTCATTACTTACATTGCAGAAATGCTCGTTACAATTTTCTGCATTAAATTTATCTGGTTGTATAGGTATTAACGTAAAAACTGTTCGTAAACAAATGTAACTATATGTCCTATATCTGCTTAATTGCGATGACAGTAATTTTAACTGTGTGTATAAGCCTATGTAGAAGAATTATTTATATTTCTAAATGCTGCATTATATGAATTTCATTTGGTAGACTAAATATAGGAAATGCTTAGTACGAAGTGCTGTTTTTATAGTATATAATATACTGTCAATAGTAATAGCTATCTTTTCAGTACTTTAAATTTTACTTTTTAATTTTACTATTTAGAAATTTTACAGTTCAAAATAATATTTCTATACAGTTTTTAAAGTGTTTTGTCTGCAATAGAAATGTAAATAACTTATACCGAAAACACCGACTTAAATTTATTCCAATAATGCGTAGGTTTAATTACATTTATGTTCCTTGGAGATGATATACGAAACACCTTTTGTAATAATAAATTATATATATATATATATATATACAGCATGAAAGTTAATTATTAAGCATTTTTACGATTTTTAGCATAATCGGAACATTTTTAGGTCGAAATTAACAAAAATCTCAACCATGACTGAGAAGAAAATATTTATGGTAAAAATTCTTTTTGACTGCATTTTATATGTAATAACCATAAACATAACAGTGAAGTAAGATACTGAAATCTATCGATTCACTAGTAATACATGGAGAATGGATTAATCAACACTCAAAAATTATAAGACACACATGTTATTTATTAAAGGAAAAAAAATCATTAAAATTCTATAGCTTTAATATTTTAATTTTTGTTTCACAGTATGAATAATAATGCACAACATCTGCGTTCGAAATTTTAGTTGATCATATAATGAACGTTTAGAGTTTATCGTTGCTATTATGAACATTAAAAAATAGTCAAAATTACACAAAATATGCGTAATATCTATAGCTGGCTGTAAACAAAACAGAACATTCGATTCATTGTTACCGAATGAAAATGCCAAAATATAGAATGAAATGTATTTGGCTACATTTTTCAAACTTACTGAAATGCTTAAATCTATTTAATCGAAAAATAGCATACAGAAGGATAAAAATAGGACCTTTAATATGTCATTTAAACTTCGACATCCGGTGTGACAGACAATTACTTCCTGTTTTTCGTCCCTCATAAACATTGCTATATATCCACCTCCAATGAACATATCAAGAAAAGCAATATATTTTTTGATAGCTAAGAATAAGGCCTTTAAAAATCTGAAATAAAAAGTTTGTGTTTTTCAGCCGAAATTGGCATTTTGAACGAGGTTGAACATTTTAATTTTGCTTGTGCACACACATATAGATTTGACAAAAAATTTAAAACGTATAAGTGATGTTTCTGTACTCGTATATTTGTATTTTATTGAACACGAAACTAAACAAATCTTTGTTCTTCCTTTATTCGCAAGTGGTACGGAAAACATCAGATGACTTTTTTGTCTAAATCGGAGATTATTTGCACCGTCACGTAGCAATGAACTATTTTTCTTGATCTGCTGTATTAATGAAATTTCCATTTCAACGCATAAAGCTGAATCGATTCTGGAGAAGAACATAATCCATCCATTTTATATAAAATGCTATTCATTTAAATCTTTTCGTCGCTTTGATTTTACGTTTTGATTTGAATCGTCGCTTTGAGTTGAATAGGGAGTTTTCCATTTCTTTTAGAGTAAAAGGGAAAAGTACATAGACAGAGACATTCTAAGTAAACAATGCTTTCATTTTCCATTTACTCATCTACCAGTTGTCGATTTCAATTAGCATAAATCTATAAGGATAAATGCTGCAGCAGTTGTTTTAGCAGACAGGCTCAAAGACAGGAAAATTATCCAGATATCTTTGGGTCCTCTGAGGACCTCCTGTGACACCATGTAGTCGATACGATAGGTTACAAATGATCCAACTTTTAGACTACTGAATGCATGCTTATAATCGGATTCTACAGAAAATCCCGGTTCCACTGCGAAGTGTACACTGGTCCTTTTAGCTGCTTTTGAACATGGAGGCTTTCGACTCGAATTAATTTGCCTTTCTCTGGCTCTGACGCTTTAAAGTAGTCACACGCGTGGGACATAGAATCATTTCACATATAGCCTTTGCTGTAGAAATATTGCAGATATTTGTTTTCTGGTTGTTAAAGTAATCATTGCTTTTAAAGCTTGCGCGGCCATTTGTCGACTGCGTTTTGCTAATGAAGCTATGTACTTATCAGACGGTTTTATTATTCTTGGAAGAGAGCTGACAGAGTCTTTTGAATTGGCTTCAATCATAGACTCATCAAAAACCAAGAAAAGAGTAATAGCTTCAATAGACTGTTTAGCTTTAAGCCAAATGACAGCACAACAGTATGAAAAACTTATAATCTCCTTCTTTGAGTGACAAATGGAATAGTTTGATGACAAAAATAACTATGCTTATCTTTCAAATTTAAACTGAAGTTATATATACTTACTCAAAGACTTCAGAGAGATGACTCTTTAAACAATTCCGAATTTTTTCATTTGTGAAGACTAAGATATTTGCATATTCTCTTCTGTACAATTTTTAAGGGAATTCGCAAAGATTCCAAGAAGTATTTGGTAAACTTAATGCACACGTGTTCCATTACGCTTTCTTTGTGGGATTAGTTTATAAGGTAGTTTCTCTCTCTTTCCCGTATGCCTTCGTCGTGTAATTGGAAGCACACTCATGCATAGTTATCTTGCAATAGGAGTGTGCAATAGGTGCATGCAGGGAGTTTGCAATAAGTCCGGGATTCGAAACTCGGCGACGGCACTGCGCATTTTTTAAGTCTCCTGCAATGATAATCCTAATGACTCTACTCACTAAGCTAAATTACAATGTAGTCTTTAAGGATTGCATGAAAAACGAAATAAGAAAGAATATAAATTTGATTCACTTATGTTCCTTAAAAACATCACTTGTTTTTAAGAAATAAGATTGTTAGATTTTATAAGCGATTATGATCTTCCAAAGCGTGTTTTATCTACAATTAAAAGTAATGGTTTGTTGCTTAATATTATTTTTCATTTAAGATCCAACTTTATAACTTGTTAGTTCGGGGCGTAAAACTTAAGTTTCGTAAATTATTTAAAAATTTTTCTTAAGCAATATAAAATAAATCACAATTTATGCAAATTTTGTAACATTAAGCGCTTTATGCGTAATTTTTATATTTTTTATAAGAATGTCACATTTTTTAAAAATATGTCTAGGTTAGCAGTGATTGAAAGTTCTATATACGTTGTTCTATTAAGGTATCAATAGCTAGAACTTTAGACTTTTTCCCCAAGCATTCTATAACTAAACGTTTGTTCTTTTAATTTAATTTAGCGCACTGTACTTTTAGTACATTACCAGCTGTCTGCTGCAATACGTAGACTGATAAATAGTAGATTAAATCAAAGGCGTTTTTTCTGTTGAAGGAAATCTTTATTATTACTCCCTTCTATAGCATTATTTAGTTCGGCGTTAGTATTAATTTAAAGCTTTTCAAACAAAGTTAGTTCATTCTGAAAATGAAACCTTTATTTAAATGAATGTCATTAATTTTGTTACCGACTTCCCTCTCTAATTTGTCTTTGCATCTAATTTTAGCTTTTGACCTTCTCAGCTCTATTCTTTGAATTCTTTACATAAAAGTGAAAAATGATTATTTTCCGGTTGAAAGGAATAAAGATGAGCTAAAAGGAGCCAGAAATATTCTGTTAGAGTAAATAAAGAAATATTCGAGCGTAAGACCAAACTGCCTGGTTGAATATGAAAATCATCTGTTGGGAATTCTCTGGAATTATTCATGATTTTGTATCCATAACACAAATCAAACGTATGAACTTTCGCAAGTCCCAGAATTCGCTTTATCATTCAGAGTAATAACAACACAGTTTACAAATAATATATTATGGATGCATTTCAACAGTTTATTAATGTTACCACCCTATAAAATTTTATACATATGCATTTTATTGAAACTGTTTGGTGTAATCAAAATACGTACCTTTCACGATTATGAATATTTCTACAGAACATATATTTGAATTACCTCTAGTGTTACGTCAAAAGCAAATAAACAGAAAAATTGGAAGATAGCTAGTTCCTTCCTTCAATTCTATTCCGATTTTGATTTCTATAGGTTAATTTAAATATTTTAATATTCGCTCGAAATTAAATATCTTATATGATTAAGCTTTCTCATTGCATCTATTTGTAATTTAAATTAAAAATTACCGACCGCATCAAGCTAGACTTTTGAAAACTGAAATTTTTTATGCATATCATACGTTGTCTATGAACAACATAAAAGCAAGAAGTAAAATTAAAGTTAATATGTTTATATTCCTCTATCATTTTTGCACTTAGTTACAAAAAGTAAAATTACAACTCTACAACAATTATTATTGCAGTAAAGATGCGCTGCAACCTCAAAAGTCAAGGCCTGAACAATACTCAACATGTCCGCAAAAACGTAGAACCTAAATGCATTACAACTGATATTGGAAAAGAACAACTTTACAGCTGTTCAGCCCTCTTCATATATTCTAACTCTGTAGATATCTTCTTTGTTTCACAGAATTTTCAGTCTTTCGTAAGATCAATAATTGGCATATTTTCAAACTATAGTGGTGTTAAACGTGTGTCTTTTGAGTTCTATATATTTTCTTAGGTTACATTTCGAGTTTATGGACAAAACGTAATTCGCATGTTGCAAATCTACGAGCATGGGGAATGGTTAAAAGATTACATTGCTTTCTGATATTAAAAGCTAAATGGTAGCAGCTTTCTACTATCAATCTTTTGATTTGCACTTCGGGGCAGTCAAGGATCCGTTATTTCATCATGGTTTTGCTGGCTCGCGATCAGATTTCTTCTATGCCTTCATAAAACTCCTAGACTACTTAGTCGGCAACATCCTTTGCAAATTAATCCTAACTCTAATCAATGAATCACAAATATCGCCAACGCACTTTACGCGAACCTTTTATAAATAGAACTTTTCTGATTGAGGCGAGTTTTATTTTACCCATAACAGAAGCATTTCAATTATCTCTGCAAGTTATACGTCTGCATTGCATTGAATTTGTATTTTGAACTAAATTTGTCTTTATTCTTCTATATTTTATTCTCCCGTATTTGTTCTATTGTGTTGGAGTGTATAACCATCCTAGCCTACTTAGAAGTGGGCAACCTCCAAGTATTGATTGGTGAACACCAATATCTAATTATCCTAGCTGATAAGTAGTATCTCTTCTTATGTATTGAATCTGTATTTAGTACTGAGCTTGTTTTTATTCGTCTGTATTTATCATTCTGTATTTAATATTTTGTATAGAACGTCATGTGCGCCAACGATTCTACGTATGTACTCTGTAATCGTGCAATGTGGCCTCTGGCTGATTCTAGATATAGGTGGACGTGTCGCTACACCGATTAACCACAATGGTAAAGAAATAGTGCCCACGTCCCCCATCACATATCGTAGATTTCTGCAAATGCAATAAAATAAACACTAGTTATCAGTGATGAGTTGCTTAGAATAGATAGACTACTGTAGAAATGTTAGGACATAAAACAGGCTTTTATAAAAGAGTAGTAACTTATTAATAGCTATTGGCGTTATTTATTAATTGGCATTCGTACAAGGCCTAAATCAAAATTCAATCCAAAAACACTGTAGACGCACAGTGACCATACATGTATACACCGAATGGTCATAAACCTGGCTCACTAGAATATCCCTTAATAGATTCTGTATGGGAACATAAAAAATTCCAACAATGAGAAAATATAAGGAAATTAATACCATATTTCCGGCAGAGAAGAACATAATTTTGCGCAGAACATTATTTTTGAGGTATATGATTTCTTCATTTCCTGGCAGATGGCATAACATACAGTTAAGTTGGACAGCGTTGCGGTATGGTGACTTTTGAAAATTTCTTCCCAAACAAGTGATTTGGATGAAATGGTTGAAGACGTAGTAATCACATCAGACTAACCTTTAGCCAACAGTTATACAGCGTCCAAAATACTGAAACCAGGCGAGCTGCATAACTCTTATGTCGCGCAAGGTTACTCTGCTGGCTATTGGACTCTAATGTTCATATCAAGGAAGAAGTATTCCATGATCACGCTAATATTCACTGAAGCCCTAGAACTGAATTATGATGTTATTTGAATCAGTGTTTTATCCTTATCTTTTGAGATGATTGTTTACAGTTGATCCCGATCATGTTTATCCAACCTCTCTCTACGGCATGCTGCTGACGTAAGTTCAAAGCTTTGCCAGAGTTTTTCAATCATGGTACACGCTTAATACTCGTTTGTGAAAATCCAAATTTTCGCCTTAACCTCCGAATCCATCTCGAAAGTAAGAATCGTTACATTAAGAATCGTTTAAATTTACTAGTCTGTTAGTCTGTTATACGAAAGAACTCTAGAAGCTTCTAAATATATTACCTTATATTCACACTGCTATAGGTATCTAGCTGCGTTCATCTATAGCCTTATCGTGTAGATATCGGTTCCTTGGATATGAGAATTTTTTTTACAATTTAGAGTGAAAGTATCAAAAACTCTCAAAATTGAAGTTTTAAAAAGCAGCCTAAATTTTAAAGTCATCACAATTTTTATTAACGTTCTCACTAGCTCATTTCTTGCACAATTCGCTCTGTTCTTACATTGATGCTTGATTAAATAGTTTGTTTTTATTAAATACCTAATAAATATCCATTTTTTACATCTAGTTGAGTTTTAACGAGCAGTAAATTGAACCAAAACTTAAACAAGAATTTATTAGTTAAATTAAAGACTTACAACTTTAAAAAAATACAGAAAATATCATCAGGAAAGGTAATACGAATATATCTTCGAAATACATATTCACGAACAAATCTCTATTCAACTTATTATATTTTAATCACTTAATTCAACTTAATTCAGGATTATTTATTATAGATTAAATTAAAAAAACCTGTTGTATTGATTGGCAGAACTGTCATATTTGACTTTAACTCGAAACAAACACTCAGCCCGAATGATAGTTGTTTTCTGATCCTTTGCGTTCGAAATCAATGAAACGGAAAAATAGAATTTCCTAGCCAATAAATTCGTGTTTCTATATATATACTGGGTGACCAGAAGTCCGTTAACATTTGAAAATTCAATAATTCATGGAATTATGTAAGTAAACAGGTAAAAATTGACGCACATGCTTGAAATGATATGGTGTTTTATAGAGAGGAAAGAAAGGCCAGCATGTGGCGCTGGGAAACAAAATGTCAGTGACACCGCATGAGAATCGTATATGAAATGAATTGTGCTGAGAGAAGAAATCAGTTTCTCGATGACTTTGTCACTTTTCTATCCTCGCCTCCGGGTGTTGGTCACGTGTGATTTGGATTTATTACATAAGTCGTGATCGGACACTTTTTCTTCGAGGAAATGCGTGGTTCTACTATTCAAACTTATGCAGGTACACGGTGACGGGCACGAGGTACGCTGATATGTTACAGAATCACATCACCCTAGTTTGGCTGATAAATACTTGTTGAAAGGTATGACTTTCGTGCAAGATGGCTCTCCACCTCATATTGCTACACGTGTGAAAGAGCTTGACCAGGACCAGATCGTTTGGTGAGAATCGCGTACTGAGCTGCCACTTCCATCATACACGGCCTCTCAGGCGCCATACTTTGCCTCTCAGGTCCCCAGATATGAATCCGTGTGGTTATTGGTTGTGGGGTTACCTGAAATCGCAAGTCTACCGCGATTGTCCGACCTCATTATTTATGCTAAAAGACAACATCCAACGGCAATATCTCACCATACCTTCAGAAATGATTTACAATGCTATTCACAATATTGTCCAGCGACTGCAAGTATTGCTGATGAATGAAGGCCGACATGTTGACCATTTATTATAAATAACGTAGTCTTTGCTAAAAATCAATTGTTTATGCTAATTATTACTTTTCTTATCATATAAATGCCATCTGTCGGCCGTTTTAATTACTTTTTTGCTTTCAGTAAAAGCCCGTGACATTGCAAGCATTTTACTTCTCTGCTTACATTATTCAGAGAATTATTGAATTTTCGAATGTTAACGAGCTTTTGGTTAACCCCGCGTATATGCTGCTTTTCTTATCATCATTACTTTTCTTATCATACGAAGGCCATCTGTTGGCCGTTTTAATTACTTTTTTGCTTTCTATAAAAGTCCGTGACATCTCAAGCATGTGTGTGAATTTTTACTTCTCTGCTTACATTATTCAGAGAATTATTGAATTTTCAAATGTTAACGGACTTTTGGGTCGCCCAGCATATATGTTGCACATCTTTGTTAGGTTGCGCTAGACGATAATATATCAGATTTTCTGTGAATCAATAAATCTATTCATGGAAAAAGATTAATATTCCAGATCAAATATATTTCGATTTTTCATTTCATCTATTGTAATAAATTTCTCACTGTAGTTTTGAAAAAAACATAAATTCTTGTAACTGAAAGCAAGAAGTATTCTCTCCAGACTGCTTAAAATAATAAGTCTTTCACTAAACTGTTCAGATGGCATAAACCCGTAAACAGCTTACACAGGAACAGTTTCTAAAAGTTCCTTGGTTACGTAATATGTCTGGGTTTTTGATTACTTATGCAGGTACACGGTAAGCGCAACGTTTTTTTCAATCTGGGTAGGAATAACATACGATGGCATTTAGTTTGCTACAACCTGGTTTATATTTCATTATACATAACCTGGAATCATTTTGTAACAAACAGTATTTGCAGATGCACTGATTCCATGAGTCGAATATCAATCCGTAAACTTTGATTTTAGTAATATAGACATAAATAAATTCATGTAGTATTATTGTAATGGCTTCGTGGTTAAGAAGGCAGCATTTGACAAGATGAAATAGAATATTTATCAAAATAACATTTAAAATAACATCTAGCAATCTTTGGGGAAAAGAAGCTAAATGCGTCAGGCGCGCTTTGCTCATAACCAAACAATCGCCAGATACTACATCCCAGTCGTAAGTATGTTGTTGATGCTATTTACAAATCATTCATCAATCTGGAATTCGAAACCGTGCAACTGTTCGTGATCAATGCCAAAAAGGAAGTCTGCATATACATTTAAACATTTTGCATTAAAATTCAAATCTCAACTACTATAAATATTTGAAATGAAATGCACAATTACACATCATTTTACTATATAATCATAGATAACACATTTTTTTCTTAACTTCACCTCATAGTTCCAAATATTATTATTCTGATAACAATTTCTTAATTCTTAACAAAAAAAAACAAGTTGATATTCTTTATAAACATGTTAAAATATACCGATATTAGTAATACTCCAATAACGAAAGTAAAATTTAAACTTCTTACTTTTACATATGAAGATCATTAATAAAAAATTATTAAAATTTCACCATTCAGATTTGTTAAACAGGTACATAATTCTATTCTTTCCAGTTACATGAGATAAAAAGAAAATTTTTATTACACAGAAAATCTTTTCCTCTAAAATAGATTCTATTAAAGTTTTTTTTTTTAATTTATGGTGTTTCAACACAATTCTTCTCTTTGAAAAATATACAAATTTACAACTTTAATTTATCAGGACTGAGTATTCTGTGTGTGTTCTTTGAGAACATTGTGAAATATTTACCAGGGTGTTTCTTCTGAAGTTTTCAGTCCTGAACTGGAACAGTGAGCTGATGAAATGTAAGCTTTGTTCTGATGTAACTGCTGTGCTTAATAATAACTGCACGTGAAGTGATTTAAATTCCTCTTTTATTCAATCACTATTATTTACAAACTTCCCAACTCGGGAGAGATACAGAAAGTAAAAGACCGCACTTGGGTCGAACTTAACAATCAAATAAACTTAAATAAATTTAAATAGAACTTAATCCAAACTTTGCTCACAGAGCGATTCGCGGAGATTGGCCTCTACCTAAAAGGGTGCGTAGCAAGATATACTAATACTAGCGCACTTCAAATTGTTTTACAATGCAATCACGTAGTAAGCACTATGGCTTATAAATTTAAACTGCTAGCTGGTCAGACGAACGTTGAGCGGAGTGACCGTGATCTGAGACCAAGCTCTCTCACGCTAAGAGGTTTCTATCTCTGACTTAAATACTACTTCGCTGTACTTCGAAATTAGCATAAGCTGAAACCGCGCTTCTTCTGACGGGAAGTTGAAACAGAGAGGAGATAGACAGATTTAAATTAAAATAAAACTTGGTTATTTTAACTTAAACCTTACAAATTATCTGTTACCCAATAAAATTTTCATTTTTATTTTAAATTAATTATATAAACATCATATTTACACAAAATTGTAAAATTACTAAGAAAAGAAAAACTGCTGTTTCACTAATTATGTTAAATGATTGTGAATATGAATAGTAAGTAGTGTTTAAAGTTTATGGGTGGGGAGTCTGGATAATGTATCGGCATCAGACAGATTTCTTCCAGGACACTGCTCTACTTCTGTATTGTACCTCAGCAACGCTATGGCCCACCGTTACAATATGGATGATTGAAGAGCATTTCTCACTATAAATGCTAGTATATTGTGGTCG
The DNA here is from genome assembly GCA_000611955.2 of Stegodyphus mimosarum. Taxonomy (NCBI): domain Eukaryota; kingdom Metazoa; phylum Arthropoda; class Arachnida; order Araneae; family Eresidae; genus Stegodyphus; species Stegodyphus mimosarum. Next base: position 1,547,213 of record KK121855.1, read on the forward strand.
ATCGCAATTTTCACATATGAACCGAATATTCATGATTCAAATTTTTTCGATGCCCATACTATAGAGTAAGCTTCACGCTCTGTAATCGGCCAGCTTTGTTGGGGTTTCAATAGTTTCTTGCTCGGGTAGCACAAGGGAAATTGTTTCTCTACCATTTGCAATGAAAAACACGCAGGTACTCCGATTTCAGATGCGCCCGAATGAATGACAAACGAATTCTGCGGTGTTGAGGTGATCAGTTTCGTAGACTTCGCTAATCGCTCCTCAAATTCGCGTGCTGAGCCGCCACTTCCGTCACAGAAATGACTGACTCATGAATTTCTTTCTATTCGAGTATTTCCGGTTGTTTATTTTTCGGGAGTTCCGTGACTGCTTAAGCGAAATTTGCATACACTGGAATGTAATCGCGACAGTAACTACATAATTCTAAAAGGCTTTTGAGATGGGTCTTTGTTTTCGGTGTTTCCAGTTTCTTGATTACATCGATTTTATCGTGATCTGGTTAATGTATCCCCGTTCCGATAATATATCCTAACTATTTAATTTTTGGTCTTGCAAAAGAATATTCCTTCGAATTTATAGTAAATCCAAGTGACTCCAGTTTGATTAAAACTTTATTCAAATCTTGGGGATAAGTGTCGGAATCGGTGAAAAATATAGCTATGTCGTCTATATAGGCTCTTGAAAATTGTTGAAGTTCTTTCAATGCGTTATTCATTACTCTGAAAAGCTGCTGCTGCGTTTCTTAAACTAAAACGTAACACTTTAAACTAACATTGACCTCGATGAGTTTTGAAGGATATATATTCTTTACTTTTCTTCCATCAGTATAGCCCAATATTCTTGCAGTAAATCCAATGTTGTTTTGATATTTGCTCTTCCTATATTGTACATCAAATCAATCGTGTTTTCATAGGAAAATCGTCTGGCTTTGTCATTGTATGCAGTGTTCGGTAGTCAATACACAATTTAATATGTCCATTTCTCTTGGTTACGCAAACTACTAGGTGAGCTATTTCTGCATTACTTTCTTCTATTAGTCCTGATTTCAATAAATCTTCTACTTCTTCATCAAGCTTGGTTTTCGATGCTTCAGGATTCCTCTAGATAAAAGGTTTTTTTCCTCTCCGTATCGAGTATTAAGCTAACTTTAGCTAAAACTTTGGCTATTTTCAGCTTTCCGGTGAACAGTGCTTGGTGTTAATTGATAAGAGCGATTAATGTTCTTCTCTGCTGGAGATTTAAATTTTCTAAATTCAGATTCGCATCTATTTTTAAATTTTCCAGGAGATTGAGAAAGCTTTTCGTGCAAAGTTATAAGCTCTCTGAATTCTTCTTCATTTTCAAATATCACTCCAACTGCAATGACACTAACTTTAAATTTAGGAATTTTAATAGAATAAACATGTTCGATGTTTCCGTCGGATAGTTTTACTTTATATGAATGAAGTGCATAATGACTGAACGAATTATTTTGGTCCAGTCCAATGTGCATAGACTTTGTTATTTGAATCTGAGACTTGTTCTCCGATTTTGAAATTTTTTGGTATTGATCCTTTGTTAAAATATTCAGCATATTTTTTTTGTTTCTCACTTGCAAATAACTTGGCTTGTTCGGCTGTTTCTTCCAAACTTATTTTTAAATGATGTACGTAATCCACTGCCCATTCATTAGGTGGTATAGGTACCGATAGATTAGGTGGTATAGGTATTTCTTCTGACCATGGAGATTTCAGTACTGCTAAAGGATATGTGGACTGTCTTCCGTACATCAGATGAAATGTTCAGACCCCGTTGATGCAGTTCGTTACTTCCCGGTAAGCAAAGAGCAACTATGGGACGTCCTTATCTCAATTCAAAGAATCAGTCTTGATGACGTGATATAACATTTGCTTGAGAGACTTGTTCCATCTTTCCACCAATGCATTTAAAGCGCTAAAAGCAGGTAGAGTATCTAATGTGAGAACCTAGTCTTTTCTAAATTTCTTTGTTTAAGTTTGGAAAAAGGTTACTACCGCTGTCACTAGCTATTGTATTAGGGATTCCTGTTGTCATAAATATATCGTTGTGCGTCGGAAGTGGCTTTTGCTGTGAAACTTCTCAGTGGAATTGCTTCTGGCCACCGGGAATGTTGATGTACCAAGCGTAACAGTATTTACGTTTTGTAGCAGAAGGAGGTTCAATAGGTCCAATTACGTCAACATTCACTATTTCGAAAGGTAATTCTAGTCTTCTGACAGATGCGATGGGAATCTTGTCCAACATCTTTCCTGGACTCTTTAACTGACAATTTTTGCAATTTTTACAAAAGGTTCCGACATTTTATGCTAATCTAGACCAGAAAAATGAATATCGGACCCTCTCCTTTGTTTTCCTTATTCCAGGATGTGCTCCAAATCTGGAACTATGTGCTGATTTCAACACCTGTGTTCGTTTACTAACAGGAAGCCCCAGCTGGAGAACAGTCTGTTCCAATATTTTTTTTTCTTGATGATATAAACGATAATCAATAAATAAATAGTTCCCTTTTTTTCTTCAGCTAACTTCCATGTCTCTTTCAGCAACAGAAGGTTGATTGCTCTTTGCGCAGGTTTTCGGCTGTCGAAAAATCTTTGATTACGTCAGCGTTCTCCGTCTTCCCTTCCTCTCTTCGGTTTTCGCCTCCAAAAGCACTTCCCGGGGAATTCTACTTTATCGTTTGTCTGCACTTCGAATAGACTCTGCAAGTTCTATCCTTGACAATTATTTCTGTCTGAAATGTGGACGTTTGGTTCTGCTCCAGCGAGATTAATCAGCAGTTTACTTATTTCTGAAGTTATTAAACAAGGTACATTTAGCTTATCGGTCACTGCAATTAATGTATCCACAAAATTATATAAATTACTTCCATGATTCTTGTAATAAAGAGGCACACGGCAAACTTTTGCTTCAATGGGTTAACAAGCCTTCAATCCCTTCTCTGTCTTCTAAATCTGGAACGAGCAATGAATGTAATATCGTTATCTGCGTTCAAGAGTTCACAATAATTTCGATTTTTCACAGAGTTAACATATACTTTTTGCAATGGTTAACGATTCTTTCTTCGAATTCGGGTCGTAAATGGGGTGAGCTTCTACTTTAGCTGTGATGGCTTCTACTTTTGATGTTCTATTTGAATTTCTCGGAGTTTGGGGATCACCATTTCCTTTTTACTTTACTGCAGTTTCGTTCTTTCTTCATTTGTATGGGCACTCTCTTGTGATGTGTTGATAGCTTCCACAAATATAACATATCTTTTTTTTCGGATAACATCCTTCTTGTTTTGAGTATTCTCTTTTCATGTATGGTGGAATGTATTTATCTTGTCCACATGCTGTATCCATGAATCTCGACCATCTTTCAATTTCATTTCGAACTTCGTCGAAAGATTTTCCTTTCGCTGCGAAATAGAAAAAAAAAGATTTTCCTTTTGCTGCGAATCACATTCTTTAGGTAATTCTTGTGGCTTCAACCATTCGTTTCCTTGACGTACTGCTCCATGTGCTGCTGTTTCTCCATCTAAAGCTTGAAATAATTTATCCGAAATAATTAACTCCTTGAGTGTTTCGAAACCTTTTACTTCTCTTGATTTACAGTAACAGTCTCATGTGGCTGTCCCATGTAATAGTCCCATGTCGATGTATTCTCTGCTACTCTGGATTTTGTATTTCAGTTCTGCCAGCTTCAAATCTGTAGCTGTTTTTTCGGCAATTTCCAGCAAAACAGTTAGCAAATTTTCTTTCTTCACGTTTTTGAACATTTCCCTTTCTTTTTTTCATCCTTTTTAAACTGCATAATTAAATCATTCTCATGCTTTTATTCCAATTCAGAAATGCGAATTCCTTTCATATGTTACGCGTAATGTTAGGTCACTTTCTTTTTCACAGTTCTGAGCTCTGGTTCTTTAAGAGAGCGTATTGTAATGGATTCATGGTTAAGAAGGCCCCATTTGACAAGATGAAATAATATATAATATAATACTATTTATTATTCATATATTTATTAACAGAATATTTATTAAAATAACTTTTAAGGCATATAATTTAACTTGAATATCGCTCCTACAACATAGAAAAATCGAACACCTCGCTCCTCCGCCTCAAACACTCAGTTACATTAATTCTCCCAAAACGCTGATTAACGCCCCGAAATGTTTATAATGAAGATACATATGACAGAAGTAAAAAGAATATTTAACAATTTCAAAAATTAAAAATCACAAATTTAGAAAAAAAAAGATTCAACAGCGCAATATTTCTAAAATTTATGATTTCTGTGTTTTTAATTTTCACCATAAATTTCATTTTAATTCTTATATTTATTTATTAACAACTTTTGCGTTATCTAATAAATGAAAAAAATAATTATTCAAGAAGTAGCTGTGCATTTGTTGCCTAGTTCGCTTGCGTACAAGGCTTATAATAAATATTTTTCTGAACTTGCAATATTTTGCATTTTGCTAGAACATAAAATCCCCTTACAGAAAATAATAGACACCTGTCCTATGGATTAAATAAACCAATAATGATATAAATAAAGACAATAATAATAATAATAATAATAATAATAATAATAATAATAATAATAATAATAACAATAGTAATAATAATAATAATAATAGTAATAATAATAATAATAATAATAATAATTTCAGAAAAAAAACAAGGGAAGTTCCTTTTAGTTCAGTTCAGAATGTTTCCAGACGTTTGCAACAGAGAGTCAATTCGAGTTCAGAAAAATTTCTTTGGGCTGAAACAACTTTAACGTGATTCTCCGCTTTTGCCGAGTATGTTAGTTAATGGTTATCAAGCATATTGTGCCTCTTTGTTTGTATGCTATACTGTTTGTTCTACCATTCCAAAGCATATAAGTCTCCTGAAGTGTTATTTAAACATAATTTTGCGTTAGCCTTGGAAAGAAATTTGTAGAGATACAACAAACAGTTGTTGGTGATCACAGCACAAGGCGTCTGCAGTATTTAGAATGAGTTTTAAATGATTCAAAGATAGCCGACAATCACCTAATGAAAATCTTTTCAGAGCGCACATCGATCTCAACTGAGAAGACGCAGGTGAGTTTTGCTAAATCAGGTATTAAACTCGGCAACTCTTTTAGAAATTACTGACGACTGCAACATTTCAGTTGTATAACATTCTGATTTAAAAATTGGAAATCCATTGAAATATCTGAAATTTCGTCCCATGTCTGCTGAGCCAATCGCCAATCGCATTGCAACTGATCAGAAATGATAAGATTGTACAAATGAAGCTGAAACTTTCCTGAGACTAAAGCCAAATCTTCACAGTGCCCTGGAAGAGATTCCCCAAGACGAAAAAAAAAAGAGTGACAGATGAAATCAAAAGACAAATTTAGTCTTTTTTTGTCATACTGACTTACACATTCGCAATTTTTCTCAGAAGAGAAAACAGTGAATCATTATTATTATTTTGATGTATTAAGATGACACGAAAAATATCCAGGAAAAAATTCAATAAAGTCTGGAACAAACAAATCTTGATTTCCTCATCACGATAAACATCTATACTCGCGCAAAATTTTTCCTCTTTCTAAAATTCAAATTAATTTGGAAACGATAAAGAAATCGACGAGGGAAAGTAAAAAATCTGAAATGAGAAATATGTGCAATCGAAAAAGAGAACGTGCTTACCAGTACACCTGTTAGAAATGTAATTGGGGGTTAATCGGAAAGGGTACGTTTTATTAGTCGGATATGGTACGTTAAGTTTGTTTATTGTGATACAGTATACGAGGGCTGTCTGCCTAAAGAAAACGAAGGATATTCTAAGGGAAACTGGTCTGTAAATACGTTATATATAAAGAAAAACCACAAAAACCAACCATGGAGATAGCATAGCGCTGAATGCTTGGAGGTTGACCTGAGACAAGACCCTGTGGTATTCAGCGATCCTAATCACTTGGGGTCATCAGTTGAAAAGAAGAATGTTTTGAAGATGATCAGATTGAATAATATGCAAGTCCTTGCGAATAATAAAGTTATAAATAGGTATAGGACTTGCAATAATAGTAGTGGCAAATAGTAAATAATAAAGCTCAGATACATTCCCAAACGACGTTTATTATCATGAAGATAAGAAATAAAAAATCGCCCTTGCATTCGCCAAATTTTATTCGAAGTCATGTAAAACTGTTTTTTCCCCTACGTTTTACAATGTATTTACAGTTATTTTTTTTAATTTCCTTCCCCCCCCCCGCCGTACAAATCTCTATTTCCTGTACACATTTTCGTAGTTATCGCAATAGATACAATTACCAGTTCTTATATAAAATATGACTTTGAAAGTCACATTGCGTTTGCTTTTTCCTAATTTTGAATTGTCTAGTATTGCCAGTTGAGCATTCGAAGTAGTAGAACGCACGGCTGTTAGTAGAAACTGTACTTCAGCATATTAAGAAGTTTCGTACGGCTTGATAAATAAATTACACTTATAGAATGATCATTATTCATCATTCTCCCTTTAATATTCGGCGAAGCAAAATTGCATTATAAATTTCCAATCTCCTCCTCCTTTCTTTCCTGATCAAACTCTTTATTTGCTTCGATACACCTGTTTCCATTTCAGATACATTTTACCTCCTTTTTAGGTGCATTTCTTAGATTCTTTAGACTCATTGTATGCCATCTTCCATGGTATGATTGTAATTGTGCTGTTTGTATATAAAACCTACAATTTATAAAAATGTCTATGTACATTATGAATAATATTCTTATCACTGAAAGACAGGCTGATAAAATCACTTCCGGAAATTTATTAAAAAACTAATACACTTTTAATATAGCTAGTTATCAAACAACGCTTTTATCCGCCAGTCAGCTACAACTTCATTAATATTTTATAAACTTATGCATTCTTTTCACATAACCAAACAAAACGTCACCAGTATTGCGCACAATTCTCATTCACCTTCCATAATTTTCTTACTAGTCATTCGAAAGTAAGCGCTTCTTTTACAAGGACTCCATATTCTCCGACGCTGAAATTCGTGTTCACCATTTAGTGATAGATTGTACAGAAAAGCAGTGGATTGGGTAAGTTTCAGGAAAGCTATAAAATACATGCTTATATGCTACAAACGTTCCAAACTATTCCATACGATCAATTCCAATATGATAGCCATAATAAGCTATACACCTTTCCCAATGCCTAAGACTATAAAAAAGTTTCAATACATTCTTTTCAGAAATGCTCGCTTAGATCCTCGTATACGCTCCTGGAGGATACTGATATTTTCAAATAGTGACATTTTAAGGGTCTATATAATTCTAAGAAAAATGAAATAAAGAATGGGAAAAGATACTATGGAGTAAGCCCTACGACATTAATTACTAGCTAAATAATCTTTGATGGCGGTATCTGTATGGCTTGAAGCGTTGTCATAGAAACAAATAAAACTTGCGCCTCTTACAACTTTGTTCTCATTCTTCTAATGCGTTGTGCTAACCTTTTTATTACTTCTAAGTAAAAGATTTCCTTAATTGTATGTCCGATAGGAATGAATTCTTATTCATTTAGATTCAGAAAAAGTAAGCGACATGTATTTAACTTGACTTCTTTTAGCGCTTTCTTCTTTGAGCTAAAGATATTTTTTTAGCACTATATCTGTTTGTTCCAGAATTATTTTTGAAATCACGAAATTCTATACCTTGCAGAAAACGCTCTTCTATTTTAAATCGGATGACATTTTGTATTTCGCCTAAACCACTTCAGTTTCTCTACTAATACAAGAATTGCTTATCATTTTCTGACTTTTATAATGAACCGCAAATCTCACTTCCAACGTAAGTTCATACTACATAGTAACCTTCAGAGTTTTTCCATATGAGTTTATAGTGTAATGTAGAGAGAAAAAATTAAATTACTGCAAAGCTACAATATCAGTTAAAATGTTTACCTTATACAATCAAAATTTAATATAGTCAATATAGGATGCTGTTGTACAATAAATGGAACTATTAAGTCATATATATAAGCTTGTATTGAGATACGATAAGGTAAGGATCTATGGACCAGCTCCTTCCTTGAGCCTACTCCATTAATTTCTAGTTATTGACAGTAGGCGCTACCTGTTGACTGTTTAGTACACTGCTGGCCATCAAAATTGCAACACTAAGAAAGACAAGAGATATCACAAGAAAATTTATTTAGTAGATAACATGCTGACTAAGTATCAAATGTTTAAATTTATAGACTTTTGTGAAGTGTGGTTCCTTTCAGAATCAGTAGTCACAGTTGCCACCATTGTTGGACATCATCGCTGCCATACGCCTCGGCATTTATTCAAAGAGACTTAAAGGATGTGTTTTTGGCGTACAGCAGATCAAGCAGCTTCCATACGTTGCCAAAGTTGATCTGGTGTGGCAGTTTGGCATGTAACGTGGATCAATCGTTCAGCAACCATGGACCACATGTTTTCTATCGGCGAAAGTTTCGCAGAGTCAGCCGACCAGGAAAGCAATTCAATCTGGCGATTGACGAAGAACCCTTGGACAATGCGTGCTACGTGTGGTCGCGCATTATCCTGTTGAAATATGGTTATAGCCCTTAAGGTAAGGAGGAAGGACCTCGGAGGACCTCTCCAACACCTCGGAGATGTAGCGCTGGCTGTTTAAAGTACCGGCAATGCGTATTAAAGGAGTGCGAGCGTGATATCCAATAACGCCCCATACCATAATACGCGGTGCACGACCAGTGTGGCGGTGCATAACGCAGCTGTTCAGCATCCTCTCTCCACAGTGTCTCCAGACTCGAATCCGACCATCGTGATGTTGCGGACAGAAGCATGACTCGTCAGTAAAGACAATTTCATTCCTTTCTGCTGTCCACATCCTTCTTTCTTCGCACCATTGGCGGCGGAGACGTCTGTGGTTCTGCGTCAAGGGTAGACGAAGCAATGGACGTCTTGCGGACAGACCACTCTGCTGTAAACGGCGTCGAATGGTGCGCGCAACACTGGATGATGCGTTACAGATTGAATGTGCTGTGCTATGGTTCCTGATGTGACTGAGCGATCCGTCACTGCCATGCGCACAATGTTACTGTCATCACGTGTAGAGTTGCACTGAGATGGATGCGATCGAACACGTCCGCCCGCTGTAACCTCCTGCATCCAACATTCACATATCAGCATTCCAATTGCTTGGTTTCGTCCAACACGATTACCGATTTCCCTGAAAGATAATCTACACCTTCAATAGGCCACTACCCTTCCTCTGTCGAACTCGGATACTTCATCAAACGATGATCGCTGTTTACTACGAGGCATAATTGATCGTTTTGTTTTAAAAATCCACAAGAAAAACACAATCGCCGTACTTGAAATCGTCGAAAACTCCAAGCCTTAAATAGCGCTTTGAAGTGGCGCCACAGGCGTACTTGATGTGCGTCTGCGCTGAAATTCTAATCATTTGTATATCTCACCTCCGCTAACGCGTGTTGTAAATTTCATGTTATTTGCATGCTTCCTTAAGAGTGTTGCATTTACAGTGGCCAGCAGTGTATATTACATGAAGCTTGAAAAGCGCCGCGATCTTGACTGAGGGATGATCCATACTCAAAAATGTCAGAAATCTCGAAGCATTAGAAATTACTCTAGAAAATGGTATAATAAGGCTCTCAATCCCGGGTTACGCAACCCGTAGCCCGCAAATCCTTGACGTTTCGTTCTTCAAGCCATTGAGCAGTTTCTACGACAGAGACGGCGAAAAGGGAAAGTAGAAGTTGCCACCCAGTTCCATATAGAAAGATTATGTTGCGTATAAATAACCAAAATGTTCAATATAAATAACACACAAAACAATATGTTTCAAGAACAATGAACACCTCATGAATGTAAAATTGTGGTATGCCATTAATGTAGAACTCAAAAAAGAAATGATGGTACGTAAAATCATTTGGTACTAAGTATAAGTACCATACTACGTTTTCTCAGATAAACTGGTTGAATTTACTTCCAGCATAACTCTAACTAAAAACCGAGTGTAGTGTAAGATTTGCGTTGTGTTAAAACTCTCAGTTCGCGCCATTTGAATGGACAAACATTCTATTACAGAATAACACAAACTGTAAAGTAAAAACATGCTGTGGCAAACAATAAATAAATAATAAAAGCCATTAAAATCATGAGGATAAATAAAAAAACAATTGACATACTCAGTTTTCCTATTACATTACTGATTTATATTCTAATGGTTAAATCTTGGTTAACATTGCGGTTGTACCTGTGAAGCATAATATTTTTAGAAATCTTACTAATGTAAGGTTACCCTTTAAAAATTATAATTTTTATAATTTAATGACTTTCATTTAAGCATAACAGAAGGCAACTAGTAACCTAAACATCACTTCTCTCTGCAGAGAAGAAAAATTTCTTTCAGACATAATTTCTCGATCCTCAGCCATACCGGAGAAAGCGGCATTATCATTTATCTTATTACACGTTATTTCATTTTTTTAATTGACAATAATTTAGGATGCCAAATTCTATATCAGGAGAGTTTCTAATATTTTTATCTGTTCAACAACAACAAAAAAATATCCGTTAGGCGGACATATGAAGGAAAGAAAACAAGACAAGAAAAAATAATGAATTCGTGCTATCTGAGTAGGAACTTCTGGAAATAGCGAACTTGAAGCCTTGGTAAAGAGAGAACGCGAATCGTCCTCTGAAACGACACTATTAAAAACGAAGGCACACAGTCTATATCTCATCGGACTTCCAGTTTACGAGCTGACAGGATAAACACGTGAGTCTACTGGAACTTCCCTCACAGACGCTGGCTAACAGGACAATCACTAACGGACACAGGTGAACGGGCAGGTTGCAGTAACGTCCAAGGATAGCACTCCATTGCAGCGCAAATAGACGCTTGAAGTACTAACAGTAGCACGACAAGAGAGCAGGAAATTTCGAATTGAATCATTAAAAGTAGTACAACAGGACAGCAGGAGTTTTCAAAAACCAGGGATGTAATAGTAACGCAGTTAGTAGAATAAACAGATTCGACACAGCTTGCAAACGAGATAGGACTCGAACTTCGCTTAGAACGTAAGAGTCTCGAGTAAGGACAGTTCTCCTTCTTTTCTTTCTATACCTACTCCTGGAGGATCCAGACATTGTTCTATTTTCCGCAATATCCAAAGAATAAACTCATCCCGCTGCATGATGAAAGTTACTCGTATTAGGG
>KK121855.1:1558532-1601985 GCA_000611955.2 Stegodyphus mimosarum
GTACGGCATATTTTTTTTTACTTATTTGCATAGTGGTTGCTGCAAGGTGTACGGGTCTTCGCATGGTCGAGCTATTTTTCCATTCTTTATCCATCATGACCCCGCAAAAAATCCCTATAGTCCGTGATTTCACAGAACACACTCCTCCGACGGCATTCTCATGCCTACCGTGCCGAGAGTCATCAACCAAGTGATCGAGCTCTCAAAACCTAAAGGACCAAAAACAACTATGATGCCAAAATTCCAGATTTTCTCACTCCTTCATTCTTAACGGTTACAGTTTTCCCGCTAAACCAGTCAGAAACAACCGTAAAGAAACAACAAACCAGAAAGCAAAAACTGGATTCGGCCACGCCAAGACTCGTTGATCTTCTCGCATAACCTACCAGTATCCCCTAATCTTTCGACAAGGAAATGCACTGCTCACCTCTCGAAGCAAAGATAAGAGCAATGACAAATGTTCTCGAACATTCCAAACCCCAAGAAAAGGAACGGCACATGGAAATCGTTAAGCTCTCCTGATTTCTTTACTTTAAAAAATAATTCTTTTTTTCATTATTTTTTCAAGTAAGAATGAACAAAGTAGCATTGAAGGACTGGCTTTCAGGCCCGTACGCATGAGAATAGGAATTTTGCGAAATAAACCCCCCATTAAATTAAAAATAAAAGAAACAAATTACACTAGAATAATTCTAGTCTCCGAATAATTGCAATTAATATAATTAATTATTTACTCAGTAATTTCACTACACAGCAATTGTTTGGCAAACAATATGGGCAAGCGGTACCAGTAAAGACGCAATGAATGGTTTAGCTAAAACAGGAGTTTGGCAGGGAGCAGAGATATATTTCAAGACTCTCATTTTTTGTTGCAGTAATGCAGTTTGAAACGAATAATGTTCCTGCTGTAGAAGTTCCTGACACAAGTCTAACTACTTCTGCTTATAGACTGTCACATGACATAGAAACTCCAGGGAGAAAATCTGTTACAACCACCAGTGGAATAGAATCAGAACCGCTTCCAGCTGGTACATCAACATTGTTGTCAAAAAGTAAAGTTACATTGGATGAAATCTCTCCGATTCCATCTAAATTCTCAGTTTGTAAAGGCTGAAACGAGATCCAGAAATCAATACTGATAAAACGTAGCCCACTCAAGCAGATCCTGGAAGAGGCTAACAAGAAACCGCTGGAAGAAGGAAGAAGAGGCACCGCTGGGAAAAGGACGATTCTAAGGCCTATCAATTCCAACGAGGATTCATGTTTCTGTGCCATCTGTTAGGATGACTTCAAGGAAGACATGATTCATTGCATCTATAGTGTAAAGTATGAGTTCAATGAGAAGTGTGCTCGTGTCAGAAATGAGATCAAAATGTGTCATTGCGAAAATGCAATTTAACTTGTAAGGTTTATCCTAAGTTTATTAACAGTTATTTTACGTTTTGTATCTTTCCTATCTTATTCTAATTTCAGCTTACAGTTTCCTGTTGGAATATAAATTCGGAAACGCAGTTAATGCAAATGAGAAAGAGTATACTATTTAAGTTGTGACTTCACCGACTTCAAGTCTGATTCCCTGACTAGCGCGCGTTTGCCTTTCGGCTACGTCTCTCTTAGCTGTTACTACGCTCGGCCATACCTTAGGCCCTTGCTTGGCTTCGCCGATTTAATTAATACTTAGGGGCCAACTAATTAGATCTCTGATAGCTTCGGCTATACCTTTTAAATAGCTTAGTTACACTAGTTTTAGTTTAAATTATTATTATTATTTTAAAATCAAGCCCGTGTCGCGGCTTTGTGTAAAGTTCCAAGTAGGAACTGATTGTAAATATACTGAAAAATAAAGGGTTATGCTCTGTTCACACACTTAAGTGATTATTCGCTTGTTAGTGTTCGTGGGGTTCTAAGTTAGAACTTTAGACTTAAATAATAAAACCCCACAAACGCACCAAGAACGAATAGCTGCAGTAATTTGCGTAAGATTTCAAGCCTAATATTAATAGTTGGCTTAATAAATATTTTATGCTTTTTGAATCCCACATTAGGGCTGTTTATGATTAAAGACTAAACTAAAACCCAGCTTCTGATTCCTTGCGAAGAATTCGAAGCTATCAGTATGCTTTAGTGTGTTTTCAGTGGTTTGTATTAGTTTATAATTGCCATTTTGTATTTACGAATCATGCTCGTTTTAAACATTTTATTGACTTGAATTAAGAAGATACTGTATTAAAAAGAAAATATTAGCTACCGGTCGATTCATAGACAATCCGCGCCTCAATGAAGTCGACCGCTTTCATTGGGATACCGGCACCTATTTTTATTTTTCTAATATTCACTAAACATTTCATAATTATAACGTCTATTCCTAGATATGTGTAATATGGAAAGTAATATTTATATTAACATGCGTAAAACTGTAAAAATGCCACATTTGACGATTTTAAGGATCATTTTATAAAAGTGGCCCATCGATAGCATCCTTCCCCTACTTTTAAAGAGATCAGATTTCTCTATGAAAGTCTCTATGAAATCCAGACTGCGAATGTTTTAAGATAATTTGAATAATATACAATATTTTTGACAAATACGTAAATCTCGGAGAAATAAAAAGAAAATTATCAACTAGAATACTTACATTTCTTTGAGTTTCCTAGTATGCTTAAAGGCACCAGGCATTATGAGACGGAGGCCGCTACTTTGTATTGTTCTGCAAAACATAAACATAAATGAGAAACATTATCTTTCTAAAAGAAGTTTATGATTACTTCACGCAATACTGATTAATGAATGTTTTACATAAGATGAGTAATAAGTAATATAGCGTTTGACCTCTGAAATCACTTTTATTCTTCATTTAATATTTATTTACCTTTACATTTATAAATTAGCATTTACTATTCATTGAATCACTTACAAAATGATTTTGAACAAGGAATGAGCTAAACAAATATTTTGATCTCTCCAATAACCTAAGTAACGTAAGTAGCAAGTTAAGTAAATATTGTGCTTCGAGTAAGGATATACGCTGTCTCTTAAAACTCCGTTTGAAGACACAATCTTTACATTTGATTTGGAATAATACGATCTATAGTTAAATTTTATCATTCAGAAAGAGAGGCTAAAAACGTATCAAAAATCTATTTAAAACTTGATTCTAATAAAGTTTGAAATATTAAAAAAATGTTTAAACTCCTAGTTAATCAAACATATGAAAACAATGTAAATAGCTTTAATTTATATTTATATTTAATTAAATTTTTCAAAAGTTTTCTAAACTTATAACAGAAAGTTAACAAATTTCTAAGAGCTTAAGCCAGAATAAGGCTTCATTCCTCCTAAAACAGAAATAAGATGATTCACCCCCGCCAAATGTCAGTATTTCAAGGGGACTTGTTTAGACACATGATGGAGCACCGTTTGAGAAACCCTGGTGCAATGCATTAATGCAGAATATATTACGTTAGAAAACGTAACCTTAGCAGATATAAACTTACACTTGAATATATAGCTATATCAATTAACAGTATTTTTAGCGAGTTTTACCGCTAATTTTTAGTAGCATATAACATGACCCATACTTCTGTAAAGTTATCGATATATTTCGTTCGATTTTGAGAGATATATGATAATCTCTGCAACGTAGTTGCACATTAAATTACTTTGTAATATTCTTCAGTAAACTGATAACATTAGGCTTTTGTTTAGTAAAAGAATAGTGAATTCTAAAAAAAAACACTATTAATGCCTTCTTGCTCTTCGGATGAATAAACGGAATTAAAAATATAAGTAAAACTGTGTCAGCATAATACTCGGAAAATCTTTTCAACTTATTCAAATGTAGCCACTTTCAAGAAGTTTTGAAAATCTCTAGACGAATACTAACATCACAATTTAGATATAGATATGAACAGCAATAAGATATACACTAGTAAAACAGAAATAGTGGTAAACGTAAGAAAAGTAAATGTAATTAAAAATAGCAGTATAGGACGTTTAAGATAATTAAATGTTCAATGTT
This sequence comes from Stegodyphus mimosarum, assembly GCA_000611955.2. Lineage (NCBI taxonomy): Eukaryota > Metazoa > Arthropoda > Arachnida > Araneae > Eresidae > Stegodyphus > Stegodyphus mimosarum. Next base: position 1,562,551 of record KK121855.1, read on the forward strand.
ATTATCCAATAAAGAAGATATTTATTAATTAGATATATATTTTTAATATTTATTAAAAACTTACTCGACTCTAAGATAACGGAATTTTTTCAATTAACAACCGTGAAAATATCTGTATTTGAATCAGTATCAACTGTTATATGTTGTAGAAATCTCTTTCACAAAATTTGCTCAAAACTTTTTTTATCAATTAAGTTCTTGATACAAGAATAATAAGATGCGCGACAACATGAGTGAAAGCAGAAAAAACGGTGTAATTAAAACTCAGTTATTGTACTTTTGAGTAGTAGTGCAAAACTAGTTTTAGTAACTCACAGTTTAACAGTGTTGAACGATATTAATTTGCTTTAAAAGTTCATTCAACTCTGATATAACCAAAACTCTTCATTTAATAATTCTCATAGTCCTATCGGTCATAGTCAATGTTAATAGGTATGCCTCAAAATATTTTGATAGCACCATCTTCAAAAGCCTACCCTCAGTAAATATATAAATATTAACCTCCATGCCACCCGGTATAGTGGCCAATGACTCTGACTGCCGTAGAGATGGGCCCTGGTTCTCATCCCGGAGAAGGCATGATTGTAACTGTCCGTTCCTTCAAAGTAGGTAACGATGACCGTCTATTAGGTGCTTCCATAATGAAATGGCCACCACTTTCGGCCCTTGTAGTGACGCAAGGTAACGGCTATTAAATAAAGAACCTCCAGCCATTAAAAAATATTCACATTTACGTCTATGAGTCGAAGAAACTCGGACCTCTCGGTCTGCATACCATTCTCTGCATCGTAAGTCGTTATTCATTTTCCAGATCATCATTCCAGTAGATGAAATTCAATTGTACAAAATTTATTTCCTATATTCCAGGGCCTTACGTAATACTGGTTAGAATACTCATTTAGCACGAAGGGCAAGAATGTGAAGATCTACTGTTTTCAATGGGTGTTAATACAGTATTATTCAATTAGCAGTAAAAACACTCATGTGGCGTCATCATAGTCATTGTTACTTTCTAGGCGCTAACTTGACCATTACAGGTAGTCGAATTGCTTTAACTTAATAAACTAACTTACTGATTTACTGTTAAACTAACAGCTGGTATTATGATCATTATGGTTAGACACTTTTACAAATCGATAAAAGTCAGTATTTTTAAAACAGCCTTCTACCGGTTTCATTGATCAGTCCAGAGAATTTTTATAAAAATGAAGCCACTCATCTTTCAGCAAACAGAAGCTGGCTTGAGAGGAATAAAGAAATCGAAGTTTTTCTCTTTATCATCATAATACCAGCTGACTGAATTCGAAAGAAAATTTAATTACAAAATCGCTTATGTTTTTGCAGACTACAAAGTGATGTCTTACACTCAGAATGTAACATACGAGATTAAAGATATGGTTGTTTTACATATCATCCATTAATGGTCTCTTTTTCTTTTAGACCAACGATTATGAAATATCTCAATTCTAATACAGTTTTGCGACATTTCACTAAATATTTTCAGTGCAGAAGAAATTAGTATAATTCCAATTCGTCGATGATACCGCTAGAAATCTTCCGCAAAGAATTCTGTAATTTCCTTCTAATATACAAATTATATAACTCAGAAATAATAGAACGAAAATACACTTGGAATCAAATCAGACGAAATACACTTGGAATACACACAGAAAATAATGAATGTTAGACGGAAAAAGGAAAAGTTAGGCAAAATACTACCGCGCTCAAAAAATAGGCATCAAACGCTAAAAAAAAAGGGTACGAATGTAAAAAGAGGAATTAAAACATACAATTTACATATGAGGTACAGGCTGCATAGCCAAATGCAAATAGGCAAACAAAATTAGCATAACGCAATCCTGCACGCACACCTCAACGCCTTATATAGGGGCATTCAGGACCTATGAGTCAGTTCGCAAACAGCGATAGTTCCATGTAATGGGAGATAGCCAAAACGAAAAGAATGAGCCGAAGATACCATTTGCCCAATGAAATTCCTGGGAGAACTGTAATGATGTTGCAAACTAGTGCAAGACAATCCTCTGTTGTGAGAGAGCTCAATGTGCATCGTAGTGTCATCAATAAGTTATTGAATTCTTACCAAATGAATCAAACCCCTATGTAAGATGTGAGTGCGGACGCCGGACCTATGGATTGTGTTCCTTTGTCCTCATGGTATGTCAAAGCGCGATTGAATTGGGCACATGAACATCGCAGTGGTACACCAGAGCAGTGAAGCCACGTACTCTTCACGGATGAGTCCCGATTTAAATCCGGATCGATTCTGAACAGTAATGATTTGGCCAGAGCCAGGGACGCGCTATCGGTTGCCAAACATCATCGGAAAAGAACATTATAGAGGCTTACTTGTATGGAGCTGGGATAGTAATGAGCGGCCGCATAGACCTCTACGTGACTTCTGGTGGCTCCGTCGGATAACGTGAAGATATTCAATACCTTCTTGTGCGTTCTTTTGTCGCTGCAATGGATACCGACACGATGTTTATGGACGGTTACGCCCATTCTCATAGAGCTAGAGTGGTGCGGTGTTATCTGCAGAGCGAAACCATTCCATATCCTCCGTGACCTGATAGATCACCAGACCTGAATTCATACAGCATGTGTGGGACATGCTGGGATAACAGTTAACAGGACACAGGGTGCCGCCAAGTACCCTCCACGAACTCCGAATGCGTTACAACAGGAATGGTCTCTATTGTCATAACAAGCGATTAACAACATTATTGCCAGCTTACTTCGACGTTGCCAAGAATGCATTTTCGCTGCAGGGTATCACACTTGTTGTTAGCATGATGCTTTCATTCCGAATTCTTCCGACCCACTTTTTTTCGCGATGTGATATTCATAATGCAATGTGTTTTGATGTCTTTGTTTTATTGTTTGGTGTGTAGTCTGGTAATGCAACACCAACCTCTTGGATCAATTTCATGCATATCCATTTAATAAATTTTATTTTATTCCATATTGACATTCCATATTGATATTGTTGCTTAATCTTTTAGCAGGAGTGCACTTACATAAATTTATTATAGAGTTTTGTGACTTTCATCATTTGTCACTTTAATCATAAGGAGTAACCAGAAACTTTAAAATGTTGAGCGTAAACAAAGATAACAATAATTTCTGCCATCTTCGACACATTTGATTTGTCATGCCGACAGAGATAAATTACTTCGTACAAAACCGAATTTATATAGTTTATAAGTTTTGTCTCAACTCGCCATTAAAAAATCTGCTCGTGAGATATTCGGCATTTTTTTTCAAGCTAAAGTGCTCTTAATATGCGTACTCATGATATAAATTACTGTTTTTTAAAAATATATATCTGAAATTTTGAATGTTGATTTAGCTTTCATATTTTGCTTAAAAATTTAACTTTGAATCAAGGAACATTTTCGACAGAGGTTTTCGAAACTTCGACAGAGGCGTTTTTCAAATTTTAGGATTGTACAATGCGAAACAAATTTTTTGAAATTGCATTGTTCATAAGATCTCCAGCTTTGAAGAAATATCATTTTATTGAGAGAAGTATTGTTTCAGTAACATAATACTTACATTTGATACATCTTATCCAGCCGACATGTTAGATGAAATTTGAGATGAGCTGTTTTCGTTACTTTATAAAAACTGAGGGGTTTTCTAACTAAGTGAAGTACTTAAATCAAACTCTCACCCATTAAAAGTACTTTTAAAGCTATGATGCCAGTTATCAGTTGTAGTTTAAAATACCCATGGAAACAGAAACAGTCAAATAAATAAAATTTAAACTTCATTCATTTTTTTTCACGACTTTGAATTGAAATAATACAAAAAAAGCTCACCTTGACTTTATTTATAATAGCTGGAACGTACAGTTCGTTTGGATACAATATAAGTATTTTCTATAAAAGAAAGGTTCCTTGAAAACAAGGCAAGCGCGACAGCCAATTTACGCAACCAAATATCTCCCTTCTACAACTCATACGGTTACGAATCCTTTGTCTCAATTTTTACTAAAATGCTTGCCAATCAAATCTGCATTTTTCTCCGAACTCAGTGCATGACGAGAGAAGGCGTGAAACAAAATTGCAAATCAAAGATTTTAGCGTTAGTTCAAGTACATGTGGCAATGGGTTTCACTTTATTTGATGATGGAAGAGCACTTTCATGAACACCTTGTACAGATTACATCCCTTATGTTCCTTTCCTTGTTGTTTCTTCCAAGGGCTGTCTGCCTGTATAAATGCTACGCATGGGGAAAAACACGAAAACATCCATGCAGCCAGCCCGTTCGCAGGATTAGAACCTAGGACCGAACTACCAGCGTCAGCGACTTTACCGATGGCAACCAATGATACCAATGATAAATGATGGCAACACGTCGCTACTTCAGATGCGTTGTGTGCGTTAATTTCATTTACATGTGGTTTCAAGTATATTATTTCAGTCATAATTTATTTATGTAGTATAAGGAATTTCTCTCGCCTTCTTAGGATACCTTCGTGGTGTAATGGTCAGCATACTCGGTGCATATTCGAGAGGTTCGAGTCCCGGCGAGGGCATTGCTCATTTTGCACATCTCTCAGCATCAAAAATCCTAATGTCTGTACAGTACATTCGTAACTTACAGGTGGTTTCAGATCACGTTAACTTAACCGCTGTATATAGAGCAGCATTATAAAGAGACAGCTCAATTAATTACGAAATATTTGGTAAATTTCACAATTTAATATTTTTGTTACTTGTTTTTACAGAAAATAAATTTCATAAATATCAAAAGATCAAGCATAAACATTATCTCCCACTGCAATAGAGATAGAGATTTATAAAATGACACAACTGTGGATTAGAATCTTCTATTGAACTCAGTTTTGTCTCAAAGTCTGGTCTGCATATCACACATGCCAACTTACTGTATTTTAAGTCCGCAAGAAATAAATAAATTTGCTTCTACCTAAAATTGGTCAAAACTTCTTTTACTTAATATATACTTTTTTAAAACTGAATTGCGCTGTCAAGGTACAAGACTTAGATCAATTTAGCAATGCAGCAAAAATTAGCAATAATTAATTAGCAACGTAGCGAAACTTCGCAATGCAGCAAAAAGCAATTTAGCGAAAATTAATGTTTTTAAACCGAATTCAGTTTTTTTTTCATCTATATGCAGCCTGGAAAACTTTGGTAACTGCTTTACCTTTTGATTAATCGTAACTAATTTTATACCTCCATCAAAAAGGATATGTCACACCGAATTTATTTATTGCAGTTTGGCATTTATGGCGTTTTAGTATCATTAATGATTCACATAGCAATGAAACATATCTGTGTGTTACATGGATATCTGTGTGTTATTTTGTCGAATAAAACGTTTAGTTAAAATACTGTGATGCAATCGACTAGTAGTTGTAAAAAAAGTTGTATTTGATTATGTTGTTGTTGTTACATATGTCTTTATTAGGAAGGTCAATACAAACATATAAAACAGCTCAAGTGTCACACAAGAACAATGATATATCATAAAAAAGAACAAACACTTAAAGTACAACATGGGAACAAAAGTAAAATATTAAAAATTTAAACAACAAGGAAAGTAACATAAGGGATGTAGTCTTTACAAGGAGTTCATGAAAGTTCTGGCATTCCAGTATTGTTTGATTATCTCACCACGTTGAGACGCTTTATCTAGCTCCGGGCATGTAAGAAGATGCTCTGCATTCATGATGACCGAATTACATATACTAGAGGGAAAGCATATTCTAGGCATATATTGGATGCCAATTTTATTAAGATGATGTGCCATACAATCGTGGCCTGCTTGCAGTCTGAAATTTGCCACAGCCTCTTTTCAGGGTTTTTGACAAACCTTTATCTAAATGATTTGAAAGTTAGCCCAGAATTTATTTGTTGATTTTGCTGCCTGGTCAGATTTATGAGTATCCATTATTTTTTTTTCAAAAATATGCTTTTTAAGTGACTCTTTGATTATTATTATATATGTCTTATTATTGCCCTTGAGCTGTATTTGTAAGTTTAGGTGATAAATTATTGACTTGGCATTTATCCTCACATTACAGGCTATTAAACAGATAAATTTAGAAAAGAAGTTTAAATTAGTATGTGGTGAATTACAGAATGGTTGTTCATATAAAAATCATACTGTCCATTTTCCTGAAACCAATATTATTGAAAAATCATCGACCCAGAGCTATTTCACATTCAGTTTTAGTTAGTGATCCAGATTCCGATCAGTCTTTACCCTCAGTTAAGGAATTTATTTCAAATTCATTTTCAGTTTATATACATGCATGGTGCCAGTAGCTTTGCTTCTGTTCTTAATAAAATTTTCTGGGTTATTTTCATAGCATACGTACAGATTTCTCTTTCGTCCTTTTTACACCTGAAGAACGTTACAAATTCAAAACATCGAATCAATTGTCACTCATTTATGAAAAGTATGCTGATTCTTGTTGCCTGCGTATCCTGAGCAATGACATCTTCACAAGCTATATATAAAACTCAGATAGGAAAAATTTTACTGAACTAAAAAAGAGCCATTTCAAGTATAGGATATACTTTCAATAATTAAACATTTTGTAGCACAAAACTGTTACTGAAATATAGGTCTATAAATTTCCTGATAATCCTCTCTACATACAAATGTAAAATTAATATTATTAAACTCAGGCACATTGTAAGTTTTTATGTAAATTAACCCCGTTATTGTATTAACTTGCCTTTTTTAACACTTCCACTTTCCTTACCACTCGCACTAGAATGCAAATTAGCTAAAATGTAAATAACCGTAGAGTTCTTGAAGTTGCGAGTGAGATTTTTGCAGTTTTTACATACCGTTATTGATTTATGCTTCTCTTCTGCTGGAATTAATTCATGGGCTTTATCAGATTCGGCAAGACGAGCCTTTGCTTGTATAAGATTTGGCAAGACGTGTTAGCTTCGATAACGCAGGTAGGTGCCTAGCCACGATTTAATTAGCCGCGCGTTATTTTATTTTCCTCTTTCAGTTAGACTTGAACGTTAACTTCCTAGTTACTCGCAAGTAGATAAGATTTCTTTTTGTTATGTTTCTGAGTTAGTGTAGTTGTCAGACTGGCATATTAACAAACAGATTTTTTTTACACCTTCACTTTAAGTTTCCTATTCTTATAGAAGGAAGATAAATCTTCTAACTCTCTTTATTTCTCGGTAATTCAAAATAGTTTAAAATCCTGTTATTTAACTGTTAAAAGTTACTGTCTTTGATTCGTAACAGACTATCTTATAAATTTCTGGAGATATTTTCCAAGATATTGTAGAGTCATTAGGTATTTTGTGAAGCAAGAGAGATGAAAAATTAGCAATGCCTTCGCCGGGACTCGAACCACGGACCTCTCGAATACGAGCATGCTGACTACTACACCACAGTTTGGAGAATGGGGCCCCTAATCCCCAGTCACCCTTTAAAAAAAGGAAAGTATATAAGATATTTCTCTGCCTTCTTGGCATGCCTTCGTGGTGTAGTGGCCAGCCCGTTCGAAGCGTAACCGAGAGGTCAGTGGTTCGATTCCCGGTGAGAGCATTGCGCATTTTTCATGACTCTGCTTCAAAATACCTAATGTCTCTACAATGTTATTAATAAATGCCATGAATAGTCATTTTATCTTCTGCTTTTGTTGATGTCGCACCGAATTTAGTGTGCAGATGTGAAAATTGTAAAACAATGATTCGTCTCTACTTCATTACATAAAAATTGTTTATATAAACTTATCTTTACATAAAAAAATGCAGGATTGAAAAAAAAAATTCGAATAAATGATTAAGGGCAAAGGAATGGAATTGAAGCATTTTCTCAGATTTGTTTCAAATATTGATTTGAACCATGTTATTGTCATTAATATTTAATAACTATATGTTAAATATGTAAATTTTAATAAGTGGTTTATTCCCTTTCATATCATTACTCATTTGGAAATCATATGAACCAGAGAGAGCTTTTAATGTGTTTCCGCTATTTTAAGCTAATGAGAGTAATACAATATTTCTTCTCAGATTATGTGATAATTGTGGGAAAGCAATTGATGATCCATTAACTTTTAAATCGCCGTTGTGATTGATAATTTGTCTGCTCCAACTACAATTAGTTTAAATGGTAATAATAGTACGTACGAGCCTGAGGGACAATGTCTCATCTCGATGAAAATTATTCATTCGTGCGTTCTTTACATTATTTGCATAATAAGAGTAGAGTTAGGAAAACAATTTACACTTCCAAGAGAACTGTTTATAAAAAGCAAGTTAACAAATATGCAAAAGCCTGAGAAGTCTAGCGTATTGAATGCAAATATCTCTATCAGAAGTTTAAAGCCAAACAGCTTTTCAATGCAATATACAATTATATCAAACTTAATTTTGCTTGATAAAAATCTTTCAAAGACTATTTCATTAACATTTCCAATCTACTTCAGCGATATGCAAATTACATGTATAAACTGCAAACGAATGATATTCCTCTGCTCATTATTACTAATTCTCTGTTCTTGATTATTGAAAATCCTTAGAAATGGGCGCTGCTAATATGTTTCCTGGAACGTAGATATTTCGATTAAAAAGCAAAGGGATATTTTGTTTTACAAATTTGGGCGATGGATATGATGTTCTAGACGACTCTAATTTCATATATGAAAAATACTTTAGCGGTTTATTTGGATGCAAAATTTCATTTAATCTTCCCATTTTTCAGTTAAGTTGTAACTCTAATTTTGGCGGCGTAAAAGAAAAGTCTTTGGCCTAGGATACCTAGTTGTATATGTTTCTGGATGATAACAAAGCACGAAATGAACAAGCCGTCATTAATGCATACTTTCCTACAGTTGACAATTTTATCTTCTTGATGCCTTTTCCTGCAGTTGATAGGTATATCAATTTATATATGTTAACATCCTATACATATTTTTTGGTCTAAAGGATTCCATTATTCCATAATTTAGCAAGCTAATGCTTTGCATTACTATCATGAACGGAACATTTTTTGAACGTAATATAGGAGGAGAATTCGATTATTTTACTTTGAAAGAGAAATCTCACGTTAAATTTTGCCTTCCGTAAGCAGCCTCGTAATCATGGTGCTATGCCAGTGTCTCACTCTTAGGGAAAATTGTATAATCGTCTATCGCTTTAACCAGAGGAAATGAAAAGAGCGAAGTCACGTGACAAGCTTGACAGCGATTTTATTCTTTATTTATTTGTCTGTCTTATTTTTGAATTTGGATTACATTTAAAAATGCGTGCTTTTAATCTTTTTGTGTGGGAACGATGCTTGATGCTTTATGAAAATTAGAAATGAGAACGGCATCAAAATAGACGTGATGTAGCTATTGCAAGTGGAATAGCACATACGTTGTGTCAAGTATGCAATAAATGTTTTTTTGTTGGAATTCAAATTCCTTCTTTTGCATTTCAAAATTCATTGAAATGTTAAACATCGGATAGATGACATTTATAACTTGGTAATAATTTTCTCAGAACATATAAAACTGAATTTTAGATGTAAATTTGAATTTCAACATAGTAATAATTCAATTTCAACATCGTGGCGTCCATGACAATATGTGTGCATGATTTCGAGTGAAATTTATTAGCTTAAGAGATGTTTTATTGAAAAAAAGGAGCTTTGAAGATAAAACAAAGAAAGAACGTACAACGTTTACGTTAACAGTTAACACTGTGGAAGAGGAATTGGCTACTTCATTCCATTCTGAAGAGTTGCAAGTGTTATTGAGCGAACTGTTTGATAAGTTCGAAAGAATGATCATTACTCAGAACATTGTTTTAGAGTTAACAAAGAAATTTGACTATAAGAATGAATTTTATTTAGCTGAAGGCTATCGAGATACTTACAGAGCTTTAAAAGTTAGGTTTGAGAATAAAACTGAGAAGTTAAACACGCACACCTTTACTCCGAATAACCAGCCATTTTCGATTTGGGGCATTCATGAAAATAATAACAGAAAATTTTATTTTCTTAACTTTTAGAGTTGACAAAATACTTTGGAGATACAATAGAATTTTTGTGGTTTTGGATTCAGTTCCTCAAAATTCATGAAGATCCTGATAATTTTCATGATTTGTATGTTTTTAAACTTAGCTCAGTGTGCTGTGCCTCGTTCCAAGGCAGCTCAGCTCGTGAACAGTTTTCCGATAACTGCATCGAATTATCCCAAGGCTGTCGAACATCTGAGAGAGAGGTTTGGACAAGAGGACGTTTTGCTTCAAATTTATGTAAGGACTTTCTGGGTCTTGTGATGAAGAATGCTGCAGCAGGCAGATCAGCGTCGGATTTGGCCGGCCTTTATGGCAGCTCTGAGAGTAAGATATGGACCCTGAAGAGTTTAGGACTCATCAAGGAAGCGTTTGCAGATTTGCTGGGATCTTTGGTGGAATCGTTTCTTTCAGAAAATATTCCGCTTGCTTTGGAGAGGAGCAGAATTCTGAAGAACTACTTGAAAATTCCAAAAGATATCTCGATAGCTTAGTGTTCTTTTTGTGATGTACACTGGGATTTGATGAAATAATAAAGCTCGTTGAATCAAATTTTGGCAGGTTCCCAAAACGCGTTTATGAAACTGTTAATTTATGTAGGACAGAATTAGCCACTGCTATTGCACTTGTAAGTAACAACGAAAGCGGCAAATTAAGCAAAGCCTAGTTGTATTTTTGTAGCAAATCTCATTTAAATGCAAAATATTATAAAGGAAGAAAATAAGAATTAAAATGAAAAGAAACAAATTATTCAAAACAGAAGTGTCTGTTTTGTTTCTTTGAGGACGGGTCATTTAAATATCAGTGTAAAGCAAATGTTAAATGTTTAATTTGTGACTATAAAACAAAATGACTCTTAGGCGAATGTTTTCCTGTCTGATATGAATTGAACGAGTTTGTTTGAAAAATTTATGTTCAAAATCCAAGAATGAAAAATTAGAGTTTTGTTTCATTCACAATACTTCTATATTGGAAGTAAGAATTATAAGGCAGATGAAAGCTAACCCATTCGGCAGGAAAGAGCAAATCATGGTTTGTTTGGGATAAAAAAAAAGAGAACTCTGACCCATTTAGTTTTTGTTATTCACATAAGTAGTTTAGATAACATATTTAGATGTTATCTTGAGGTTCTTTTGGAAACGAAAACTTGGGAATCTGCATGATTAAGGACACTCAAATTCTAGAGGACTCAAGCGTAAACAGATTGGGGTCACAGATGCATTTCGTAAATAAAGTGAAACTGATCTTTTGAATGTCGCCGATGTCACAGGCACATTGTTAACTAATGGATTTTTAGAATTACCATTTGGATTAATTACAGTCAGAACAAAACTTGGCTGAGGTATTATGGGGAAATGAAGCAGCTGTTAAAGATAATGTTCTAATAAGTATTGCCTTGACAGTAAATAATATTTTTATAAAATCTTTAGGAAACTTGAGGCTTCGAGTAATTCAGATTTTAGGGACATTGTTAAAATGAAAAATGAACATGATCCCTATTATTGTAGCTCGATTAGAATTATTTATCTTTGTAAAGCTATTGATGTACTTGATATGAAAATAATTTTATAATTTGACAGATTTTTTCAGAATAAATTAGTTGCTCTTCCCTATTGTATATATGAGTTATTTTGGATCAATTTAACAGACAGTAGAAATATCACTTTGGCATGTCATCAAAACATAATTAATAGGGCAAAAGAAAACACGTTTGTTAGAGAATATTATTGTAAATAGCTTTTATGCCTGGTAGCTGAGGTACTTTTGTTGAAATATGTGGCAATACCTCGTTGTAATGAAGGCGCATGCAACTGTTGAATTTAATGATTTTGTTCATGCATCCAAAATTTGCTTACGCGGAATTTTTTTTCGCCAGAACTATTTAATCCCTTAAAAGCAAAATCGAAAGTTGATCCACTAAAGAATTTAACGATTCTGAGGTTGTAGTAAATGCCCTGTTGCATTGTATCATAATTAGATTTTTTTTCTCTTTGTAAAGCAGTTCGTGTACTTGATACGAAAGTAACATCATGGTGCGATTCTACGGTATACGGTATTTCATCCGCCTTCTTAATATGCCTTCGCAGTGTAGTGGTCAGCACACTCGGCGCTTATTCGACAGGTCCGTGGTTAGAGTCCTTTCGAGGGCATTGCTCATTTTTCATCCCTCCTGCTGTCAAAAAGTCCCTAACGTCTAAGTGGGGCCCGAACTAAAAAGGTGGCTGATGATGATTCTCAACCACCAGGATTTGGCGATTGTGTCGCCTAATCCCCAGTCGCCCTTTAAAAAAGGGGAGTATATAAATGATTTCTCCCACCTTCTTAGCATGCCTTCGTGGTGTAGTGGTTAACACGCTCGGTGCGTATTCTAGAGGTCTGTGGTTCGAATCCCGTCGACGGCATTGCTTATTTTTCATGACTGCTGCTTCCAAAAGAATACCTAAAGTCTCTAAAACGGTCGCGTTATGATGGATTACAAATCATGGTGATTGGACGAGTTTTATTACCAGTCGTACTAAAACAATTACTAAATTGAATAAATTAAATAAAAAAACATGAATCGTGGAAGCATATGCCCGGTAACACGAATTCGACGTATGTGTTACCTGGCGTTGTTCTCTTAATCAAATTATAACCTTAGAATAGTATAAACGACTTCTTTACCTGAAGCAGGACCCTAATTTTGGACCATTAATATTATTTATTAGTCAAGCCAGGTCAACCTGGAGAATAAAAAATGTAAAACTTAGTATTATTAACATGTCGAATGTTGCAATTCCTTGGCATGCAGAAAGGGTATACATATAACAAAATATATCTTTCAGTTGGCTGAATGCAATTGTTTATTTCGAACTGTAGGAAGAACTCCAATTTGCGTAAGAAATATGAGCTAAGTTTTGTTGAAATCTTAAATTCAGGAAAGGTTTTAGTTCGAGTGGTTAAAGCATAAATTTCCTGATAGAAAACTCGTAACTCACTTGTCATATTTATTGGGGATGAGATAATTATAAACCGAAAATGGGCGAACCATTTTAACAATCTTGAATAATCTTAGGTAACCATTTTAATAATCAAGAAAATCTTGAACTTTTAGCACCTGTTCTGTTGCCAGGTAACTTTATTTTTACTAGATTACTAAATGAATTTGTTCATAACAAGCTCGGTGAAGCAGTATTAACAGCGCATCAGTCTCTTGCATCTGCAATATAATCATCTGTTTCACTTTCAAATGAAATTGATTCATCATCTTATAAGGTATATCTCCCACATTCTTAGCGTGCCTTCGTGGTGTAATGGTCAGCACACTGAGCCGGTATTTCAGAGGTCCGTGGTTCGATTCCCGGCGAAGCCGTTGCACATTTTTCATCTCTCCGGCTACTCAATAACCTAATGTCTCTACAATCTGAACTTCCAACAAAAAACTTTCAGTTTCTGAATAGCTTTCCATTTACGAAATAAGATGTTGCTCAGTACAATTTTGGCCTTTTCAGCGCAGTTTCAGATTGGTATTAGTGTAGTGTACAAACAAAATCAGATAATAGTTCCATATGGCCAGGTGATCGGAACCCGTGGACAGCAGAGAAGAAGTCATTTTCATCAAAGCTACCATATATTAATCAAAGGTACCATTCTGGAATGACCATGCACATTGCCTATCATTGTTATCCTTCCTCTTCTAATTTCGGAAGCATATCCTGTTCTTTCTTCTTTTCCCTTCGTATTACCGTTTCTTTTCAAAGTGCACTCTATTTGAAAATACTTGATCGGTTTTTAGAAATAGAGGCGGAAAATTTCTCAGTACCGTTGGAGGAAGATGATCAGTAGAATGTAAGAACACACATCTGTGAGCGAAATTCTACAGGGAAAAAGATCCTTCCCAATAAAATGAACTCAGTTTTACGATACATATATGTGTATGATATATATATATATATATATGCACATATAATATCTAAGTATGGATTTTATAATTTTAAATATATGTATTTGCGAATGCCGTGGCCTTTATCGAACTCGTAGTCTTTTTTTTAATACTAAACCCGAGATTTACATAATTTTGCAACCACATGGTGCATTATTCTGTTATTTTTTATAAACATTATTGTATTATTTTTATAAAAGGTTTCAGAGAAGAATTTAAAATAATTGGTTCGTATAAGGTTAAAGAAAGTACGTAACTGTTATAAGACAAACTAAATTAAGCAGAAAAAAACGTTTTCCTAAGTTATGTTTTTAATAATATAATTAGCTTTTAATAAACTAAGTGTTATTATTTCTCTCTTTTACGACCATATTAGAAAAATAAGGGAAATAAAGGTGCTTAGAAGTTTTTTAATGTACAATTATATATTTATATGGAAATAAATTTCGTAATTTTTAATTTTACCAAAACAAAATTATATTTGTATGAGTTTCGCATAATTCATAAAAATACATGAGCAACTTTTGTGTTCTATAAAATAATTTTTTTAAATTCTACAGGATATTTGAGTGGGTTTCAGATACTCGTATTTTATAAAATAAGAGGCAAACATTTTTAATATATATAGTATGCAACAATAAATACAAATGTTATAAATATTCTGTTTTTCAAGCTTTCATGAAAGGAGAATTATGTGTGTCATTTAATAGGCATGAACCCTTTTTTTTTCCTCTTTTGTCACTTTCGGCTGAAATTATGATAATGTAATATAAGGTAGTGCTGCCATTTCCTAGTCTTCTTATACAGTTAAATATCGTATACATCGTATATCGTATATCTTCTTATACAGTTCTTATACAGTATACTTCTTGAAATTCTTTAAATAAATAGTTTTTTTAGAAGGAAAAATTATATCCCAAATGATTTTGTCATTTCTATTCTAGAATAATACCTATTTATCCGGGAAAAACTTGAGAATAGTGCAAGCCAAGCGGCTATGATTTTACTCTAAGGAATTAATTCAATAAAGTTAGGCTTTCAGTTAAGGACTATTTCGGTTACAAATATATGATAGACATAAGCGGAATTTAAACTTCTATAAAGCGATTGTGTGAAAAAGAGGCCATTGAATATGTTGTTTCTTACCATGCTAAAGGAAAATTAGAGAAATAGGACGGTACGAACCACTTACAATAAAAGACGCTGAAAATATTGTCAAAATCGTGTAGCTCCAAAACTGAATATCGAATCGTTCGATTAGTATCATTGACAGTGACTAGACAAAACTGCCATATTTTATCGGTTAGAGTGCTTTCCCCGTGTATAATGTGGGTATGAGCCAGTTCCGCTTAGTAAGTGCTCCATTGCAGCTTTTAGGCAGTTCGCTCTCAAATAGATAAAACCAATAATTTCGGGATTAACATAATTGGAAATGTAACTCACAACAAAGTTTTAATAATGCCCATTAACAACATATAATATTATGATAATTAACTCAGAAAGTAATGTGCCCACCAACCGCCAAACAGTAAAATCGCTGAACACAGGTAGTTTGGTTGGAATCCCGGCAAACGGGCTCGCTGCATGGCCGTTTTCGTGATTTTTCATAGTGTAACATCTACAGAAGCCAGGTTCCATTAGAAAGTTTTCCGTGAAGGCATCCCTCCTTTGGCAGATAGCCATTTGTAAGGTTTTAGTTAAACTAACAACGTTTTATTTTAATTTAAATCTTTCTATCTCTTCTCATTTTCAACTTCCCGTTAGAAGAAGCGCGCGTTTTCAGCTTTATGCTAATTTGAAGTGGAGCCAAGTTATATTTAAACCAGAGGTAGACACCTTCAGAGTGAGAGAGCTTTTAGTCTCAGACCACGATCATTCTATTCGACGTTCTCCTGACTAGCTAGCAGTTAAATTCTAAGCCATAGCGCTTTACGTGATAGCTTATTGAAATAAATCCAAGTGCCCCGGTATTAGTAAACCTTGTTACGCACCATTTAGTTAGAGGTCAACCTCGAGTTATAGCTCTGCGAGCAACGACTATTTAATTTCTATTTAGCTTTAGTTTTAAATTTATCTGATTTTTCATTTTAGACCTAAGTGTGGTGTTTTACTTTCTGTATCCCTCCCGAGTTGGGAAGTGGTTTGTAAATAATAGTGATTTAATAAAAGAGGATTTTAAATCCCTTTCAAGTGCAGTTATTCTCCAACTCAATCACAGTATTCTATCACAGAACATAGCTGCATTCAGCTCCCTGTTCAAGATCAGGACTTTAAGCTGTTCACGAAGATGTTTGCCAAAAATATGCAACGAACACTCAGTCCTGACACATTGAACGCTTTGTCCAATAAACCAAACCAAAAAGGAATAGTTCAAACAAAATACAGATAATAAATTTTAAACATTCCTGTTTTCTTCTTGGACTGAGAAATTATTTTAGTGAAGGAAGAAAACCATAAAATCTGCCCATAAAATGTTAATAAGATGTGAAAACTGATTTCAAGAAATACATACATATATTGGCCTTTTTAGTAAAATCCCAATCGTAAGCATTAACTAATGAATTTTAAACTAAAGGTAAACAGTACCTAATTTAACATAGCTCTTCAGTCCTTATTCGAAAATAAGCCCATTACCAGCCTAGCAGAAGCGTCACTGAACACTATTAGTTCGACCTGGAATAGAATCCCGGCGAACATGCTGGCTGCATGGTTGAATTTCATGGTTTTCCCCATGTGTAATACGACACAGTTTCCCTTAAATAGTTCTCCACGAAGGCATCTCTCCCATATGCAGATAGCCCTCCTTTGCCTTAATCAATTAATTATAGTCGTAAATAACAAATTCGTTTTTCCTCAGAAAGCCCTCTATGAAAATTAAAGTTGTTTATTTATCTTTATCTGAGCATCTAATTCTGCCATTTCAAATCTTGATCCAGACAAAGAATCGAAAATTCTTATTTCCTATTTCAATTTTTTATTCTTTTTTTCTTGCATCACCCAGATCAGCATCATACGTTATTCACCTTCGTATAATGATAGCGACGATTTTATAAAAAGCTTTAATTCTGCTAAGATTTATTTTTCATAAACATTTACTCTTAACTACTGAGAATTTCGCGTCCTAACCATTTCGAAATTTGGAAATAAGCACATCTTCATAACAGGAAAAGTCATACGTAAAGTATTGATAATCAAGTATCATTCAGACACATTTTATTAGATAACACTTTCAGTAAACCGAAAATATTTTGCTTAGGGTAAAAAAATACATCGTATGATTTCATGTACTTCCAAAATTTTACTTGTCAATGCCAAAAAGCGATTTAATCTCTTACGATATTATTTACGAATTCTTTTCATATCATGCCAATAAAAATTTCCCAGTAGTTCATTTTAAACAAAAAATCAGAAGAACAAAACGAATATTTCTGTAGAAAAACCCGCTTTCTCCTTATATTTCAATGTATAAAATGCCCAAACTTCATATTGACACAAATATATTTCGATACAAATATATAAATGATACATTAGTTTAAAATGAAAATACACCATTCAAAATCTTTCAAAATTCTAATTTTCATTTCAGAACAAATACTGAAAATACGTACTGCACTTACTGTTTTTGTGAACTGTTATAGTATTTTAAAAAGTACAGTATCTACATCAATGTTCACAGATAAAAATAAAAATTACCTCAAATTTCTATATTTCTGTGGCCATTCTAAGATACCTGTTTAAGTCTTTTATCCCATGCTATAAGAAATTATTTCTAAATTAGGTTATACTAAATTATTTAAAAGTTATTCATGGGTTTCGTGAAAATTACATTTACTTTTTGCAGAAGAAATTTTGTTTCGCAAATTTTTCGTATACACAAAGCTTCTAAACTTTTTCAGTATTTTCCACATTTAGCCCGAAAATACCCCCCCCCCAAGTCAGCAGATGGTACAGCTGGATTTCAGATTTTCATTTAAGACCCTTGAATTGTAACATCTTTCTCTAACGATTGCTGTTTCCCCACTACGAATTAAGCGCAACAGGAGGTTGGAGGAAACGAGAGTACAGAATATTCCGCTCTCAACGATTTCGAGGTGGAAAATGAAATCCAAAACAAGAAAGTTTTAACAAGAAATTCAAGCTATTCTTTTTAATGATACAGATGAGCATAGAGGAAATCTGGAAGTAGATGTTTCAGAAAATTGTAATGAAAATCTAGTAAAAAACCTGATCGACTAATGTTAAGAGTGATGCCGTAATTTTGCCCCATTTAGCAGCTTTTCGGGATTAATTCAAAATTTACTTCTTGGCGCTTCGCCTTTACAATATGTAAAGCTGTTTCTTCCGGATAAAATTTGTAAATTAATTCTCACAAATACAAATAAATATGCTGCATTCTGTGCAAGAAGGAGTGGAACTGTTGATCGTCAATGGGAAAAAATTCCATCTATAAATGAAATTACACATAGACATATTGACACATATATGCATATATATACACATGTACATACACTCATATATTTCTGATCCCGCTTCGATTGAAGAGCAGTACCCAATTTCAAAAAAGTGAAAACGTTATTGCATCATTCGAGAACGTGTATAAATATACAATGAACGTAATATGTATATAAATATAGACACATTTATGGATGCGACACGTTTCTATATGCATATATCAAAGTACAAATTCATACGAGTGATAATATGCAAATGCACATTTACCCACTACATACGCAGAAATAATAATATACATAGATAACAAAGTAAATGAAAACATGGAAAAATAATGACATTTTTATGAACTCACTTTAAAACTCATGATAAATAAAATCATAAAAAAGACTATAAAGTAAGGTTTTTTCCTCACAATGATGGGATCAAACAACTCTTCAACAAATGCAAAGACCCTCATTATTTTTGGAAAAGGAGAAACGAAGTCAAATAAAATAAAATGAAAAAAAGTGCATCACGTGAACTAACAAGTGGCAACTTAACGTGCAAAGAAAGAAAGTACGTGAAGTGAAATCTTAATTCTCCATTCAATGAAAGAAAAAACAAGAAATTCCAGTAAAAATGAAATTTAAAAAAAAATTATTTATTTATATTGTACTCGTCATTAGGTGTTTGGGTAGCCTATTGTATATGGCAAAGTACAAGAGGTATCTGCTTCAGGATTAGCGAAGGCATAGGCGTGATTTTCCCAACGGAAAGAGGCTCATATTTACGTTACATGTGATAATAATAATATATGTATTTTGCTTAGCGGATTTGCTTAGCGGATATTTATATCCTTTATAAAAACACAGAAATTTTCGGTAATTAATAAAATATCTACTCTTTAAACGAGAGCTATTTTATCAGAAATTTTAGACAGCAATAAAATTGCTGTTTAAAAATTTAAGGATTATATTTATTTTTAATCAATTTATTCCTTCGTATAAAAATAGCGGATGTAAACAAAATCTCAATCGTGATCATAACAAAGCCCGAGAGGCCTGTTTCTAGGACCTTCAGTATAGGTTTATAAAAAACGGGGTCAGTGGTTGTTGGAAAGTAGAAAGGATGTCATTCGAAATCTTCACACCTATTTCTGCGTTAATGGACGAGGGGGTGAGGAATTGCTCTGAAACTGAAAAACTATTTCAGGCGGTTCGGTATTTTAAGGATACAGGTTAGCGAAGAGGTTGGATTTCAAGGAGTTAAGAAAGACGCAGATGGATTCGACAACGCAGTAAATAAAAAGATCTACCACACCAGATCATAATTCTTTCTGAAATTTTTCAACAAGCTGCTACGTTATAGAATCTACCTTAGTATTTTCAAAGTACGGTAATTTATTCTTTTTTTCAAACACAATAAAGATCCACAAAATAGGAATTCTTACTGCCTCATCTTCCTTTTATCTGCGTTAGGGAAATTGTGCGAAAAATTAATTGTTAATTTATTACCTCACCACTTACACAAATCTGAAAATTTAAGTGACAGACAGTATGATTTCAGAGCCGGAAAATCATCATCCCGCGCCTTCATGTACATAAAAGACAGCATTTTGATCAAGAAGCTGAGAAGATATCATACTGTAATTCAAAGTCTCGACGGCGGAAGTACATTCGATATCTCTCGTGGCCTGCGATTCTGCATACGCTACGAGTTACAAAATGGCCCAATAACATCTGTTTCGTATTCGAAAATTACCTGAGCTGAAGAAAACACTGGCTCTAATAGTATAATATAGAATAGAGATTCCCCACAAATTTCATGTACTCGACCACTCCTGTGGAATCTGGATATCAATAACATCATTAATGCCTAGTCACATGTCATCAGTTATTGCTTACGTTGATGATGCGACTTTGATATTAAGAGGAAGTATACGTGGCGAATTTAAGCGACTCTGCAATGGCGCAAATGTGCTCTTCTATGATCACTGCAACCAAATCTAGCTTCAAAGCAAAATCCAAGGCACTCATGATACCTGAAAAAGGCAGAAAACTCACAAGTAAGCCCAGATTAGAAATGAAAGTACATAAAATTAAAATCATCAGCACACTCAAATACATCGGACTGATATAACAACAAGGTCTTACATGAATGCCACACATAACGGACCTCAAGAATAGGACGCTAAGAATTGAGTACAAACTTTGGTAATCCCGAGGTGCTAAGTGGAATATGAATGAATCCACACTTAAAAAAAATCCTATACCCAAACAATTCCTAATCTACGCAGTGGCAGTCTGATAAACACCAATGCAATGTAGGAAAGAAAACATCTTGTAAGCATCCAAATACCGTTTGCCATTAATATTTACATGTGCCTACAGTATAATGTCTACATCTGCAGCAAATATCCTAGCAGGACTCACGCCGCTGCATATAAAACCGAAGTAACAGCTACACTATAGACTGTTCTCCAATTACGGAAACAAACGCAGTTCCACAACACATGGCTGCCCCCTCATGGAGATTCGAGCAACAAGTTTCACATTCACCCG
The DNA here is from genome assembly GCA_000611955.2 of Stegodyphus mimosarum. Classification (NCBI taxonomy): domain Eukaryota; kingdom Metazoa; phylum Arthropoda; class Arachnida; order Araneae; family Eresidae; genus Stegodyphus; species Stegodyphus mimosarum. Next base: position 1,583,500 of record KK121855.1, read on the forward strand.
ATTGTCAGAGGAGTTTACAATAGCCGTATACGTCTGCAGCAACAGTCTACCACTTCCAGGGAAGTTTCTGTACTATACTCATGGTTCAGGCTAAGATAATGGAAATGGCTATGTTTTTGTTCAATATTCTATTGAATAAGAATCAGACTCATGGAAAGCAAAACCTTCACACAAGACTAGCATCCTCCAGCCAGAAGCACACTCACTGAAAATGACAAAAACTCATACAGTACACAACAGACACAACAACGCCAGCTTCTACAGCGATAGCCTCTCAGTGAAACTCCATCCACAGTTCTCATTCAATCAGTAACATTCAAAGAGAACTACGGCTTCAGACGCCTTAATTTCCACTATCTAGATAAATAACTATACTAGATAAAGGGACACATCGGAAATAAAGGAAATGAGCGAGCAGATTCACTGGCAAAAGAGGCATCTCACTACATCAGAGCGAATTCACATCTGCCTCTACCGTACTGTTACCTCAAAAGGGTAGTGAATAATTTGTCTAAAGTGAAATAGCAAGATAGTATTTTTAGCAAATTCAAGACGAATGGGACCATACACCCGAATGTCGTCATACCTATCTATTCATTCCAGAAATCAGGAATAAAAGATGTACTTCCACTGCTCAGCTAACATCCTATATTACAGAACATGACTCATTTTCAGTCTATTTTCATAAACTATGCCTAAAGAATGCAGACCAGTGCATTTAGTTTAATATGGGAACTCCCGAACATCACTTGACAAACTGTCTACTGATATCCAGCCACCATCTCAGATTTCCGTACAGTACAGATGACAGAATCCCGTACCAACTCTATATCATCAAACAAGAGACACTCATCACAAAAATCAAGACTATCTGTGTATCCTGGCAACGTAAGGCCTGGATCTGTGTTATGTCACTTAATTTCTCCTTTTTCGCAGTAGCAAAGTATGCCCCCGTAGTAATATTCAGTTTTTTTAAACATTACTCCCACTATTACGCCTTCGCTCTTTTCGCCAGCGTGAAGCGGATTCTACCACAGCGGGGAGCATGGGACTGCACCTGTCTAACTGTTCAATAATGGCGGCAAAGTACTAGTATCCTCGTCTTTCTTTACCTGTTACCTAGATCATCAAGTTGAAACAGTGGTACTAAGCACATAAGACTTTCAGCCTAAACCTTCAGTAGGATGGAGCTTTGGCTGAGAAACTTCATTTATCCTCTTTCCTACTATAGGGTTTTACACGTCGAGGTATTCAACATAAGCATGTGGTTCTTTTCCTAAGGAAACATCGAACTGAATCCATAAAGGTCTTAACTGATATTTTACAGCTTTCGATAACTCATCAGTAAATAAAAATCATCAAGCATCACAAAAGATATTTTCCACAACCAGGTCTGCACAAATATTTTTATTTCATCGTATAGATAATCATTCACAATGGTCTTCAGTTTTGTCAGACGAATAATACTTTGTTACCTATGACATAAATAATCCGAAATAGTTTAGAAATTATCATGTAAAATAACTATTTTAAAATCGTCATGAAGGATACATGGGAAAGGGAAAACTAAGCGTAAGAAAAATCTACTGCATAGCAGATCAATAACCTATTCCTCCATCACCATTCGAACTCAGATAGATACAATGAAATGAAAAATGGCGTTCTGCACTCTTTATCACGCTTCGAGTTACAGCTGCTCTGAGTGTTCACTGTGAATCGAGCTCTTTATTAATTAACATATTATTTGCATAATTTGTCTGTTCTCGGAATGTTCTGCCATGTTTAATTATTCATGAAGTTATCATATGCACTTCATATAAAAACACTCTTCAATTTGGTTTCTATTAGAAATCAAAGGAGCAAGTTTAAACCGGTAACGAGGAATCATTGATTGTCTTCTGTGTGACATGAAATTCAATCAGAAAAAGGATCAAAGGAGATCAAAGTTTGCACAAAAGTAAACAGCTGTCTGTTATATTTAATTATACATGTACAATCCTTCTTTTTATACAGTATTGCAACATAATTTTTTATAAATTTATAAAAAAGGTAAATTGCCGTTCTTTGTGAATACTGTTAAGTAATGAAATATGAATTCATCTAGCTGAAGGAAACGAAGTTTTTTTATACGCCGGGAATCTAGCATCTCGCTATCGTAAGATTCTTCCAGTTTAACATTATGTGGTCAAATTTAGATTCTGATTTTTTGTCATCTTAAGCAAAAGGAAAGCATCGCTACAAATATCAAAAGATGGAAATTAATTGTAAACATTTGAACGTAACCGCAAAAAATAATTCGCTGTCTGAATTAATATTTACGAAAAGATTTGATGTCTGCGAAATCTTGGAAAATTCTCTAAATGTGCAAACATAATTCCTGTCGCAAATCAAAAAACAGAAAATCACGTCGCAATACAATTATTGTTCTGATAAGTCATAGTAACCCGTAAGGGAACAATATTTAACAGGTACGTCATAATATTCATTATGCATATAAAAGACATTTCCACTCTTTAGTATAACAGGGATTACCATTATGAGTTGTTAGGATATTGCATTAGCACACATCCGGGGATATGTTAGATAGAAAGAATACCACAAACCTTTCGTCATTTTATATGTTTCCTATTTCTTTGAATAATTAAGATGTCAGATTTTGAATGCAAAGGAGAATGTCATTATTCAAGGTTACGTCTGAAGCTTGAATATACACTCACTTCCAAAAGTTAAGCACGAAGATGTAAAATGCAAAAAAATCAACAAATACTGCTTTGATTGACACAAAATTCGGCAGGAAAGTAGCACACATATTATGCATAAAACAAAATCAATAATTATATACAAGAAAACAAAGAAATCAAAACAATATTAAATTTTTGTAAGTTAGCAGATAATGACATACTTGAGACTTAAACAGAATTATGTATAAAGTGAAAATAAACAGCACAAAATGAAAAAAAGCACAATAATAGGGTATGTGATTCCCCCTTATATGTATACAAAGTTTACACCTTGTGACCACGCTTTCAATTAGGTAGTCAACCACCGCAGAATTAAGCAATCGCCATTCTTCTTGTAGAGCAGTTTCCAGCTCAATAAGAGTGGCTGGAGGTGGGAAATGCGAAGATACAAACGCGGCCGAGGGCATCCTAAAGATTTTCAATGGGATTAAGGTCGGACGAATATGCTGGCCACACTATGCGCGCAATCCCCTCACTCTCCAGGTAGTCATCGACGATGTCAGCTGTATGGGGACGTGCGTTATCGTCCATTAAAACAAGAGTAAGGCCAACTGCTGCAGCGTAAAATATCACAATGGGTTCTAGGACTTCATCTCGATACCGGGCAGCCGTCAAAGAACCCCGTTTAAAGATCTGCAGGTCGGTGCGATATCCTAATGAAATCTCTGCTCACACCATAATGCTGCCGCTTCGGAATGCGTGATGTTCGGTGATGTTTTGGGACTGATTGCGTGTTCGTTGTTCATGCCATATCCTTAAACGCTTGTCATCTGGCTCCAGTGCAAATCTTGACTCATCAGTAAACATGACATTGCCCCAGTCAGACACATTCCAATTGACATGTTCCCAGCACCACTGTAATCGTGGCCCTCTTGATTGGACGGATAGAGGAACACAAACTCGAGGTACCCGGACGTAGAGTCCACTCATACACAGTCCAGTCACATTAATGTGACCATCTGTCAAAAGCCAGAATAACCACCTTTCGCAGAGCGGACTGCTGCGAGACGTGCAGGAAGAGAGTCACATAGGTCCCTGAAGGTGTTCTCTGGGATGTTGAGCCATGCCGACTCTAATGCCGTGGCCAGCTACGCTAGATTACGCGGTTGAGGATCCATGGCGCGAACAACTCGATCGAGATGGTCCCACAGATGCTCGATTGGGTTTAAGTCAGGTGAGTTTGCTGGCCAGGGGAGGACGGTAAACTCATCCTGGTGCTCTTCGAACCACGCACGTACACTGGCAGCTGTATGGCACCTCGCATTGTCCTGCTGGAAGATGCCATCATCCTGAGGAAAAACAATGCGCATGTAGGGGTGAACATGGTCCGCAAGGACAGATGCGTACTTGTATTGATCCATTGTGCCTTCCACAATGATCAGTGAACCTAGAGAATGCCAGGAAAACATTCCCCAGACCATAATGCTCCCGCCTCCAGCTTGGACCGTTCCGGCAATGGTTGCAGGGTGGTTCCTTTCAGAGGTTTCACGCCTTATACGCCAACGTCCATCTGTCCGATGGAGCATAAAACGCGATTCATCCGAAAACGCAACCTGTCGCCACTCAGTGGACGTCCAGCTGCTGTACTGGCGTGCAAATTCTAGCCTTCGCCGTCGATGAACAGCAGTCAGCATAGGTGCACGAACCAGGCGTCTGCTTCGGAGGCCCAGACGCAGCAATGTTCGCTGAATAGTACTTTGGGAGACACTTTTGGTAGCCCCTTGGTTCATTTTGGTGGTCAGTTGCTCAACGGTAGCCCGTCTATCTGCCCGAACGCATCTCCGCAACCGTCGTTCGCCTCTGTCATCTATGACCCGTGGTGCACCACATTTGCCACGTCGCTGATTTTGGACAGTCCAATTTTGCCATGCACGGTACACTTTTACCACGGCGGCACGCGAACAGTTCACAAACTCAGCCGTTTCGGAAATGCTTCCACCCTTGGCCCGAAAGCCAATGATCATGCCCTTTTGGAAGTCGGATAAATCGCTTCGTTTCTGCATTACGCCAACGATTGAAATGTTTTCCGAAGCCCTCACACACCCTTTATATACGCTCAACTGCACTGTGCTGCCACCTGCCTTCTGTGATTGGTTATTTAACTCTGACATGGAAAGTACGTGGTGGTCACATTAATGTGACTGGACTGTGTATGTAATCTTCGGTGTACAGTGGCTGCAGATGTCGCCTTACCAATGGACGCTGTAACCACAGATGTCACACGTGCGGAGGTCGCTTCGCGATTCCGCTTGGATACAATAGCAATATATCGATCTTCCGCGGGTTTTGTAGCCCTTGGGCGACCAGCTACGGGCCTTCGGACAACTGTCTCTGTGGGAATTGTTTCCATAAACGTGAAATTACAGAATGATCAACGAATAAAAGAGCAACATCTGTGATCGACTGTTCTGCTTCAATGCACCCCACAGCACGCCAGCGCTCAGAATCGTCCATTTGTCCTCTGGAAGTCATAGAAACACGTATGTCTTGAAAGCAAATTGTACAAAAGTTTCAAACACCTTCTATCAGCACTTACAATTAACTTCTGTAACACTTCTTCACCCCTCTGGCCTCTTATAAGACTAACTTTTTTACATATTTCTTGACATGAAAACGCCAGTTGGCTGTTACCTAACATATTTGCATACTTCCATCTACCTCTGCAGCGAATTGCATCCTTTTAAATTCTGATTGGCTTCCGGAAATTAGCATTTTCCTCTCCGTGTTTAACTTTTGGAAGTGAGTGTATTTTATTCAAATCAGTTGCGAAAATTCATAAACAGCACAACTTGAATTCGTGAAACTTTGATTTTAATGAGTAAACAAACAGTTATTTACAAGTAGTTATAATTTCCTCTTTATTCTTTTCACTTTTATTTAAGAGCATTTTCTATTATTGTAATATGTTTTATCTGTAAAAAGAACCAATGACAGGTTTAAAGAAATTATTTTGAAAAATCTCTGGTGCATATAATCTAAGAAAACTCTTGGCTGTAAAAATGGAAGAATATCATTTTACAGTATGTCTCCAAAATTCTACTGAATTCTCAGTTTTAATAGAGCTTTCTTGTTGGACCTATTTTTATGTCTCAAGTGAAGTTAATTGCTATAACGCCTGTCATTAATCTGCTCAAAATACGCAATAGTTTTAAAGTCGAAGGAAACATGGTGCATTACTTCAGCTTCATGAGTAAAAGCGCTAAGTATCGAAATAAGAAACCAGGCATTTGTTATAACGTATAAATATCAGTTAATTTAATTAATAACGTCCCATAATGTTAATATAACTAGTTATTTTATGATTTAGATCTTTATCTTTCATTTTTGTTCCCGTTTACCTACCAGAATGATAATTAAATTGAGTATATCAAGTCGTGTTTATTGGATTGTAAGTAAAAGCGTATTTCTGCCTCTCAAGGCCATGGATAGAGATCAGTAGATTAGCGAGATCAGAAAAAATTACATTCTTCGGCTTTGCATTAAAATTGCCGATACTTAAATTGAGCCATTTCCACGTTAAATCACTTGTGTTGCCTTTGGTTTCTAGACTTGAAGCTGAATTCACTGTTACTTTAAATTATATCGCCAGTTGTGATCGGCTGATTTGTAAGAACGAGTCATGCATATCCATGTCTGACTTAATAAAAACATTTGTTTCAAAACCTTCTTAAGACTATGTAGTTCTTTTCAGAAGAGCGATAATTCGCCTTAAGTCTGTTAGGAGTTTGAACTCAATATATGATAGCAAAGAAAACCCTATAATATTTTTGGGGAGCTGCAGATATAATATAACAATGGAGTTCGATATGTAATATGATATAAAAGTAGATTTGCTTACAAGATGATACGCAATTTTTGTAGCTTTTGCTGATTCATTTACTTTTAATAAATTATAGATCCTGACAAAGCGTTGTTACTGAAGATTCATGTATTGCCTTCCAAAAGTTAGGGAACAGCATGGTTTTTCAAAGCTTACCATTACAAAAATGTCAGTAACGTTTGATTTCACAGTTCATATGCATGATAGAAAATCTATGCAAAAACAACACTTTCATTTTATAGAAATGTATACTTAAACAGGAGTTGGAGAAAAAATGCAAAAATTGAAATCTTTGTTCACCAGTGTTGATCTTCAGTTGTTATTACAGTTTCGTGGACAATATCCAGAACAGTTTATCCATGTCCAGAAGAAATCGTTTGCCCGATTTGTTGAGGTGTCTGGTGATTGGACGAATGGAAATGGGTATGTCACAAGCTGACGTTGCTAAACGTTTCAATGTCTCTCCTAGGTGTGGTCCACTGACTATGGAATCAGTTTGAATTTGAGGATTCTGTGTCTAGAAGACATGTTCCAGGCAGATCTAGACTTACAACACTTGCAGAAGACCGTTATTTAGCTCTTTCGGCGCGAGGAGTAATATTACTGTGCCTCAGCTCGTGGCAGATCATTTAGTGGCAACAGGAACAAGAATCTCAGCTCCTACAATGCTCAGACTCCTGCGCAATACAGGTCTTTATGCAAGACCACCAGTTTTTAGTGTCCCCTTGACCCGAGGACACAGATGTGCCCGTTTATGTTGGGCAAGAGAGCCCGTTTATTGGACCAGTCAACAATGTGCGTTTGTTCTCTTCATAGACAAGTCCAGATTCACACTGGAGAGTGATTCAGGTCCTCAGGTGATCTGGGGGGAACAACGTACGAGATACAACCAATCGCACTTTCTGGAAAGACACAGTTGCAGAGGTGGCAGAATAATGGTTTGGGCTGGGATATCCCTCGGTGGTCACTATCACCTACATGTGTTCCATGGAGGAACTTTGACCTACATCGAGACGAGATCCTTGATCAATATGTCCCCCCTATGCCGCTACTATTGGCCTTGGATTTCTTCTGATGGACGACAATGTGTGATCGCACGGAGCTCGAATTGCTGAAGAATGTATTGAGGGTCACGGTATGGAGCGGATGGAATGGTCAGCTCAATTCCCAGACCTGAATCCGAAAGAACATTTTTGGGACTACCTTGGGAGACAGGTTGATGCTTTACGTCCTCCTCCAAGGTCGTTAGATGAGCTTTAAGAAGGATTACTCCGTGTCTGGTCGGTGCTTTCCATTTCACTGACCGACAACTTAATTAACAGCATGGAACGGCATTGCTGCCAATGTATTGCAGCTAGGGGTGACAGATTTTTATTAGAATCCACTTTTGTAATGTTACTATCCCATCTTTCCTCGAAAAACTGCGATATGATGTTTCTCCAAGACTGGATTTCTCTGGCAAGAGTGCAATTGTTTGTTGTAATTCATGTTTGTGTTAAGTTCAGAAACATTCTATGTCGCATACATTAAAGAACTGCTTAGTAAACATGTACTGTAAATTTCTTGTTTCTATGTTGTTTCTCAAATTAGACACGAAAAACTTGCTATTAACTTTTTAAGGCAGTGTATTTTCAATTAAATATCCATTTCGAGTTTAAATGTAAAATCTGTTATTGAATGTTAATGGATATTTTATGAGATTTGTCCATTGCATTAAGAAGAAATACGGATGTATTAAAACAATGCATTTAAATGCGAGAGCTTTATAATGGTATATTCACTAGAAAATGTCAAGTATTATAAATATATTCTGTCGTATAGAAGAAAGCCGCACAGAAAAAAATCAGGGGTGCAGATTAGTCACACCTATGATTAGAAACAAGTACATGCAAACATATTGCAACATAACAGCGCGTACAATATAGCAGTACTTATTTAACAATTCATTATAAAAACCCTTTGTTTTTTGTTGAATGTTAGATAGAATTGTACAAGTTTAGTTTTAGTTGTAGGTCTTAATGACATGCCGTGTGTTACAGTATCACGGAGAGTGATGCGGGCCGCTGAACTAATGATACCGACAGTGACAGTGAATAAGAGATGGTTTGTTACCCAGACTTATCCTCAATTTCTGTTTCTTTTAAAAATAAAGGGCGCGGCTTACACACACGAGAATTCAGTAAACTTAGAGCTGCATTCAAATATCGTTTATAATATTAAAAGCACTAAAACTAAATTTAAGTAAATTTATTGCTTAAATAAAATTTAAAAGATTAAGCTTTCCTTTCATTCTAATAATTCGGGTTAAATAAAAATAAAGCGTAAAAATAAAATTACCAAACCATTCCAAAACTTAATTTTCATTTTAGAACCTAACATCATTCATCTAAACATGATAATTATCTACGTTTCTGACGGAAGAAAACATGCAATACATATATTATGATAAAAAATTTATTTGGACTGTCTATAATCAAGACATCGTTACGAAATAATTTTGTTACGTATCTGTATCGTAACAAGATATAATATAGGAAGCGGGCCAAAATGTCGCCAAACGGTCGCCAAGTTTTGTGACACTGGGCGATTTCTTGCCATATTTGGAGTAAATATTTATCGCCAAAAGTGTTGTTAGATTGGCGATACCTCGCCAAGTTAGTGAGATAACAATTTACTCAAAGTTAGGCTTACCTCTGTATTCCTACTTTTTTGGCAAACTTCACTCTTTTAGATTTTCATGTTACAAAAAAAATATAACAGTTTCTCTTTAAAATTAAGATCGCTTAAGCGCACATCTGTTTACAGATGAAAATAGGATTAATTAATTAAATATAATTTTACATATAATATCTAAGATTTCAAATTGTAAATTAAGTAATGAATTTCTTTAACTTTGCAATCATAATAACTTGCATTAGTTCGTTACCTGGTTAAAGTTCACCTGCTTCATGAACTGAAATTCATATGTCTTAACTTCTCCTCAATTTTTTTCTGGTAATGTATAAATGTGAGAATATCGCAGTGACGGCAAATGATTTTTTTTATGCCATCAAGAAATTTAAACAAAAATTAGCTAACTATCTGCAATGCTTAGCATCAGCAAAATGACGCCAACGCTAATGAAGGATGAAACTCTAAAGCCTTTTCAATGCTTTGCATGTATAAAATGGCTTAGCGGCAAATGCTGTTTTAATAGGTTATCTATTTATATGCTTTACGAACACAGAACATCAATAAATGCAAGACAGCTCAAACACCCAGACAACGAATACGTAAATACCTTTCGCCCAAGATATGTTTCTTCTACATATTTTGTGATTTTACTGTTGAATTTTATATGGTGCAAGTGAGAAGAATATGATGTTTAACAAATATAAAGTTAAATCCACAAAATGTTGGCAATAGAAAGACACAAAATGTTGTGTAATCCTTCTTAGGAAGATAACTGAACATTGGTATGATGAACTGAGTGCAGAATGAAAAACATTAATGTAAACGGTACACTTAACAATGTACCGGTAATTCCAAAGATATGCTGTTTTATTTTATAATTATGGGGTTGAATTTTATGTGTTCTAAGTGTGATAAAGTCATTTAAAATAAAAAAAAAGATAAGTTGTATAGGTCATTTTGTCAAGAAAATTGAAATTCGGTATGATGAACTGAGAAAACACTGAAGATAACTATACGGCAAAATCTATCGGAACTATCGAAATATAAAAAAATAATGTTGTTTTTTAAAAATTTTGTGATTTTACTGTTGAATCTTATGCAGCATAAGCGAGAAGAAGTCTATGTTTAATAACAAAGACAAAACAAGTTGTGTTAGCAGGAGGAGTCTAAGAGCATTTGTAAAGTGCAAAATCAGCGGGACCATAAGAAACATAACAAAAGTTCTGGTGCGATATTAAAATGTGAATCCTTTCAGATTTTCTTTCTTTCATCCTTTTTAACCTAAAAGGCGCTATTAGTCTCGATATGAAATTTTGCGATGTATCATTATGAACGGTTTATCACTTTTCAAATTGTCGCCACCAAATATTACCGCCGTCTATTATTTTTAAAGAAAATAAATAATGAAGAATCTTCGTGAAGAAGTATGCTTCTCGCATTGTGAAAAAACAGACGGTATCTACAGGCATCAAGCATTAAAAACGTTGTCCGCCGAAAGAACGTGGTGACATGGGAGCCCAAATTTAAAATTTGTAATTTGTTTTATTATCTATTTCATATCTTGTAAAACTTCAGCGAATTTTTAATTAAGAAACTAAACTATTCAAAGCCAACAGTGGTGACACTTACACAGTGACTTAAATAATCATAACCAATGAATACTGTTCACTCTTAAAATCAGAGTATCTCTAAACTACATATCACTTTCGATTTCCAACACCTGTCGCGTGCAAGCGCGTAATAGGTTATCTATTTATGCATTTCGTGTTTTGCCACCCAGACGGTATAGTGGTTAGGGAAACCGACTGCGATATCGAAGGGCCCGGGTTCGAATCCTCGAGAAGGGATTACTGTAACTGTCCGTCTTTTCACTAGGAGGCAAAGGTGGCCCGCGTATTAGGTGCCTCTAATAAAGTGACCACCACCTCTGGCCTTAGTAATGGTCAACCCGAAGTCGGCTGAGAGCCCGTCATTGGAAAACAAAGAATTTTATGCTCAAATTCTAGCTTCAGATTCACTTGCCGATAATTAACATAAATAATTACGCCATTGATACTGGTTTAAAATTTCAATAAGCGAATATACATATATATATTTTTCCTTTAATCTGAGGAGCATAGAATTTCAAATGTGGCATCATATTATATAATACGATGCGTACACTTAATTGCCAAACATTAATTATACTTTTAATGTAACACATACAAACTACACCCAAAATGTAAACATACGATCGTATTACCACACATAAAATTCAGTTGTTTTCAACAGTAAAAATATGTAATTAAAAAAAAACGGTTGTCAAACACTAAGTTTTTTTCCTTTTGCCCTATTTCTCTTTCAGATACTTTTACGGATACTGAAGAATTCCTTCCAAAGTAATTAACAAAAGATTAATCCAGATATCTGTAAGGAAAATAAAAGGTACCTTCCTTTCTCTCTATTGTACAAAGGCTTTCCATATTTTCGTAATTTACAATTCGATCTTAATATGTTCAAACATTAAGCTTAATTTTGCTTCAAGCTTATTTTGCTTTTAGGGGATACAATTTCTTATACCTCAGCATTTCAGCTTTTTTCCACGAAGCGTGTGTTTTGTATTATGTCTTTAAAAATAAAGTTAGAAATTCTTTAACTCAAGCTTTTTAATGGCATTTCTTCTGAATTATTTTTTCTAATAGATTCTCTATTTACAGGTTTTAAAAGGATTCTCTATTTACAGGTTAATTCTCTATTTACAGGTAATAAATAATTCTCTATTTACTAATAATTCTCTATTTCTTCTAATAATTCTATATTTACATATGTTTATATATGTTCTAATAATTCTCTATTTACAGGTTTTAAAAGTATTTCAAAAGAAATGTGACAAAAATTGTACGGATATATTGATTGATAAAGGCAGTTTCTTGAGGGTAATTTCTTCTGTACGAATAGACATGGAATTTGCGTTAAAACTAAATCATGGCGATACAATAATAATAGGGGAAATGTAATTACTGGGTTTCGTATAAAGAAGGAGCTTCAATTAATCATCTTAGACATACATAATCATTAAGGTGCTGTTTTAATACACGTATATTTCTCAAGCGCCGTTAAAAACGTTGTAATCAGAGCTTGGAGGAAAAAATATACTTTATTAAAGGCAAGTGTGTTTGTTAACTTTTTTTTTTTTATTGACTCCAGTCTGAAATTTTCATCATTATTTTCTCTTTGTAGTTTGTGAATGTGTTGTTTTTTCATTTATCTGATATCTCGAAAATGATTTTATCATTATATTCAAAGCTTTGCGTTCATTGCTGCTTTCTGCTGTTGTGGTATCATTAAGCAAAAATAAAAAAAAATACTTCACGTTTTGAAGTTAAAAATAAATTCGTTGAATGAAGCTATGCTGTATTTACACATCACATGTTCTCTATTCACCTTCTTACAACATTAATAGCATTCCTAGATTGGCATGGACTCTTACTGATCATTAAAATGTGAACATGAGCCCATTAATCTGACGAATCCATATACAACGAGCTTGATTCTGCCTGCCGAATGGAGATACGGTAAGATCAAGGGAAATGTTAAGTGTCTTTCACTTCTACCGCTATTATGTATGGAATTTGTAGTTTACACATCAGGCGTAAAGCCAAAGTCCTTTCGGAAATTCCTTAAGATTACTGTGAAATGCTTCTTCCTATATCGGATGGTATAGCACGGAATAAGGATTTGATACTTAAACCTGCTACAGATTAAGTAATAATGATTCCATTATTCAATGACAAGTTCACTTTTGTCGTTCTTCAGCAAATAACAAAATCCTATCGACAGTCTATCTTGGTGTTGTACTAAAACGGAATTCAGACAAACATCTAAATATTGTGTTAGTGATACTAAAACACTAAGAATCAGTATAAGTTGCTAAAATTTCCAGAATAAGTTTCGAAGGTTTGAATGGAATTTCTTCTTCAGCTGCAGGAATGGAAATGACGAAGGGAAGTTTATATTCACTTCATAACAATAGACCAAAAGTTTTAGAACGGTCCAAAGAAACAAAGCTACTGAAGCCTTCTATTGATGAAGAGTGAAACAATTATGAAATAACTTTCTCAAAATAAACGAAGGAAAAGATGGATTTTACACAATCAGGCTCATTAACTACAGCTGAAAGAATTTTATGAATGTGAAGTGCCACTGGAAAATCCATTCAAGAACGTAGGATGCTTTTAAGGTAATAATAGCTGCAGAAAAAAAAGGAAAGTGCGATATTTTGACAAGGAGGTTTAGACGATAGAAGATTTATGTATTTCACTTTTCTTAATATACATATCATGCGCCTTATTGTCAGAAAATTGAATGCATTAATTGTAAAGAGGCCTATGAAAGGTTGGTAAGGAGATCGATTCTCATCAAACCACATTCTGGACAGACTGTCCATCATTGATACGTGAGAATAAGTATATTGGAGAGCACTTGGATCTTGATATTTATAAACGCATGTTATAGTGTATAGACTGCGGTGGGGAGTTTCATTCTATTTACTTTTCTTACTTTATTTTATTTGTTCTGGGAGGTTGTATTTTATTTTCCTGAAGTTTAGATTGATATTTTAAGAACTATAAATACAAGGTAAAAAAATCTTTTGAAGTGAATTGAATGATTACCCAGCAAGAAAAGAAGATTTGTATATTGGATTTTAAGACTTTGTGCAGACATTTTATTGATTTTAATGATTTTTTATTGTATTATTTTAATTAGGGAGATTTTAAACTGTAATGTAAATCATTGCAATGCTGCAGCATGCCGGCTCTCTGCCATTGATAATATTTTTGTTGGAATACCAGACAATATACTACAGGAGCCATATTATATTGGCGAAAACCTAACCTATATTAATAGTGGTTGGAGAATAAATTACGCTGAGGCGGAGAGGACAGCCATCGTAGCGGTAAATTCAGGAATTGAATTTAGTGCAGAGGTGATTACAGACGCTATTGCGGCAATTAAGATCTTTGAATGTAATAAGAGTTTTGGTATTATCTCTGTTTATTCTTCCCCGGTGGATGACTTGAATATACACCTTTTTAAATTAGAGGTTGTTTTATCTTTATATACAGAGGATTTTATTGTTATCGGAGATTTTAATTCAAAGAATTTTATATGGGGGCACAGCTTTTAGATGACAGAGGCATTTTACCTAATGATTTTACTATCCAAAACGATTTTATTTTATTTAACTCTATGAACTCAAAACCCACTTTTTTTTTCACCGCTTGGAGAAGGTTGGAGTGATCTAGTCCTGACTCTTCACCTATAGATATTAATAGAGTTAAAATGGAAATCTTAGATGAGACTTCATTGAGTAATAATACGACATATATTGGTTGAAATAGGGCAAATTGAACAAATTGGTAAAAGTAATGTGATCTTTACTAGAAATAGTAGGATTGAGAGATTTAATAGAAACATGATGAAAAAGTGTTTTACAATTGAAGATCTCTTGGTTCATGCCCGAACAAAAGAAGAACTCAATCAGGTGATTCTAATGATGGAAAATAATGCTATGCAGCAAATGTGGAAAGACTTGAGATGCCTGACTAAAAAGAGAAATAGGACTCCTTGGTGGAATGTTGAATTAGATAAGTTGAGACGTAGAGCAAGAGCTATGAGAAAGAGTTTTCAAATTAAAGGACTAGACCAAAAATTTAAGATCATTAGGAAAATAGAATATAAACGATGTTTAGCAGTGTACAAGAAATTGATTAAACAGATAAAGAAGAATTACAAGAATAGTTTATTTGTTAGAAATTATGAATATTATGATGCATTTTTAATGTACCCACCACTAAGACTAGACAAGAAATTCTTGCTAAAAGAAGTGAAAATGAGATGGCCACCTCTCTTGAAAAGATCTATAGTAATATTACTAAGGAAACTCTGAATATCAAGGAATTTGAACAAGATGGAAAGATTGAAGATGTGGTCTTTGAAGATGAGAATGAGATAGATTCTGATTTTACCTATGAGGAGATAAATAATGTTGTTACAGGTCTTAGAGATAAATCCGCTCCTGGATGGGAAGGGATCTGTGCTTCAATAATAAAGAAGTTATTTTGAATTAGCCTTCATTGGTTTCGATATTGTATAATAAATGTTTAACCCTCCGAGCGTTACGGGTTTAGCCTTGAAATTTCAAAGTTCCTCAAAATGTCATGAACAAGTGTTATTTTCTTGATTTTAATTAAAAAATGACTCTTTCATTTGTACCTTGATTTCTTTTCTTATAATATAAATCCAAACCGAAATCAGATATATTAAAAAATAGCAGAAATTTTCATGTGTAACGAATATAGAAGGCAGCCTTCTATACGGAAAAATACGGCCGTAACGCTGAGAGGGTTTTAAGGCCACATACGTTTCCAAATGTATGGAACACTGGTAAATCAATTTTAATTCCGAAAGATAAGACTAGATATCTGCCGATATGCCTTCTAAAGGCTTTTGAAAAAATATATGATAAATTATTAATAAATAAATTACTGTTTAGTATAAACCGTCAATATGTCTCTTTATGTTTTTAGTATGGCTTTAGGAAAGGCCGGTTAGCAGATTTTGCTTTACATTAAGTTATTTCGGAAATTTACAAGACCACCCAGATATAAATTCGACGGAAAACGTATAAAATTTGAACAAAATATTAAATATCTCGGTGTGATTCTTGACGATCAGTTAAATGTTATTAACGGTTTAAAAATACTCGTAGATATACAGAAGGCGTTTTAAGATTTTACAAGTGCAATTTTAATAATGAAACTTTAAATAAGAAGCCTGCCACACTTAAAGAAATTTTAAGATGTGTCATCATACCTAAGACTTACAATGACATCGGTGCATGAGGTAGAAGAGGAGGGGAGATGGTAAGATTACGAAATAAATTAGATATGTTGCCGAGAAGCTGTATGCTTGCGACCACAGGATCATTTAGGACTACTTCAACAGGGTTTGCTCGTATCTTGGCTGAGTTCCGCGCCTCTCTCGGTTTCCTATGAATTCTACTGTACAAAGTTTTTACTTTCGAATCGAGTCATAGAAGAGTTTCAAGTAAGCAATGTCTTAATAAGTAGTAAAGCTTTTCATTATCACAATGAAGCCATAATTCATCCAAAAAATAGGTTTGGGATTGTGTATGATTGCTTTATTTTACAACAAGAAGAAACAGATTTTATACTGATGGTTCGGGGTTTCGGGAAGGTTTTGGCAGCGCTTAGGTGATATATTTTCACGGTACTGAAATAGACAATGTTAAATTTAAATTAAAAAAATGTAAGTTGTTTTTGTCAATCAGAACTATATGCAATTCGACAAGCTCTCTGTTGGATTGAAAGGAATTTGCATATCAAATATAATATAAATATATATTCAGCTGTATTATCAGCATCACAGGCACTTGCCCCGGACTACAGAAATACACTTATAAACGAAATTAAGAATATTTATTTACGTTTAAATAAAAAACATAGCATAAAACTGCATTGGATAAAAGCCCATGCTGGAAATTTGGGGAACGAGAGGCCGAACTAGCTGCACTTGATGATGGTCTAGTAGTAAACGACGTCAAGGATTCATGAAGCAAAACCATAACTACATTGTATAATGATATTACCAATGCTTGCTACTGCTCATTCATAGTTCTGAGGTTTGCTGCTTGGGTGTTTGAGATGAACAACTTCTAAGCACATTACACGGGCTAGGCTTTTCGTAAAGAATTCACTACATTGGAGACAGCCTACACAACGTTGATGATGTTTGCTGCTTTTACGAAGGCTGTGAAGCCACATTCAGAGCACAGGAATATCGTTCTTCTGTGCCAGGAATAGAAGGAAGGATTCTGAATTAGGCGGTTTCAAAATATCAGTGCAGTCTAGCACGAACAGTCTTTGCGAATGTAACCAGGTCTCGTCACATTGTTATTGGAAACAGCTCACTATGACACGGAAAAGACCAATAGCAGGTAAGCGAAGCAGTTTACATATTATTGTAACCGTGATGAATTTACCCCACGAGGACAGTTTAACCACCTGAAAGAACTATGTATGCTCCCGGTAAACACGCACAATATTACGATAAGCACATGTCAGAATTTTTAATGTTTAATTTGTATTCGTTTATATAATAGTAATTTTGATATTTTGGTGTTATTTATTAATAATTCCAGTAAAGCGGGACGTATAAATGCTGAAATTTTAATATTGAAAGTCGTTTCTCAAATTTATTCAGTTCCGCATTTCTCCTTTCTTTGACTGCGAGCTTCTTAGTGGAAATGAGACAGAAATACGAAAAAATATCCAAAATAAACCTTCTGCGAATACCTACAAAAGAGAGATAAGCTTTTTATGTTCAATATATTGTCAGAGATTTTGGAAATTTACTCCACCAGTTTTATTCTTTTTTATTTGTCATTCGAAGCTAATAAGTTGCAGCCAAGTTTACATTGCTTTTGTTCCAAATTCTTTTAAGTCACAGCTCGTATTTTAAAACCCAAATAACAGAACTTTTCCAGAATTATAAGGAATGCTTCGATGATCTCCCTAATCTACACTAGAATTACCTTTTCACGAGTATTGTAGATCAAATTCAAAATTACCATGATTTTATAAGTTTTGTATAAAAAATCCACATATATTAGAAAAAAATTATGATGTGACAGAATCAAATGCTTTTTAAGAACAAGTTTGATCTGCCACAGTAGAATGTGTAAATTACTATGAGTAAAATTATAGTGAACGTTTGGCAAACTTAATTACACTTTTTATAAACTTAGTTCCTTGTCTAAGTAACTAAATTGACTACACGCAAGTGCAATAAAACTCAAGTTAAATAACTAATGTAAATGCAATAAAACTTAAGACGGCTATTTGCTTAACGGATGATACACTTCGTGAAAATCTTTCTAAAGAAAATAGTCTATATCAAGTTTACGTATCTGAAGTACACGCTGACTTATTTTTTTATATGTACAATATTTCATTGCAATATATATGTATATCGTAATTCTGTTCCTGATGTTATGATTACTCTTGCTTGTCTGATGTCATCTTGCTTGTCTGATATCAAAGCAAATATTCCGAAATTCATCATGGCAACAGGCGAAGATTGCGTCTGTCGTTGGCAAGAGCCATGAGCTCTCTACAGGTGAGAGTAAGACTTTGCTCAGTTCCGCCCCCAATTTTGAAGGAGAGCACCCCGAGGGTTTTCTACCTCTCT
>KK121855.1:1616791-1709041 GCA_000611955.2 Stegodyphus mimosarum
GGGAAAGAACTGATAAATGCAGTTCAAATAAACTGAAAATACATATTTCATTACCTTAACGCAATGGATTCTCTATACTCCATGACTTACTCTGCTCATAAATGCTGAACCATGCTTGTCTTTCGGTTCAGAGTGTTTACTGACCTTCCCAGCTCGTCCGTATATTGACTTAACATTCGATATTTCAAAATAATACCTGTGTTCTCATCTGGCAAATCTTTCTGCGAATGGCGTTTCGGAAATCCAATAGCTCAAACTGCTACGTACGTCTTGTTGTCAGATTTTTTATCTGTTTTTTTCAAACTATTTTTATGAAATGGACTGCATAAGGACCCGTTTGAATAATTCGCTGTCATTATGATGTTCAGTATTTTAGTTGTCACTTTGTCAGTGCCATTTTTAGCATATGGAGTGGAACTAATATTATTTACGCCAGACGGTAGTAAATGAAATGCTTCTCAAAAATGTAAAGTAAGTACCCCAAAAAGTTTAATTTTTATGATTCAAAATAATATACATGCAAGAAAAAAATTAAGAAAGAATACTAGACTTTAATATTATGTAGCTTCTTAGCTCTCCTTTCAGTTTGGTTATTTCACTTTTTCATTTTAAAACTATTAAATGCTTGCAGTAAATCCCTCTACACTGCGTCATTTCAATATTAACAACTGCCATATAATTCTTACATAAATCTAATGAGGCAGGCATTTAAGTGAAAGTCTAAAATAAAAAGCAATTAAAAAAAGGCAGAATTGCTCGTTTGACAAAATTTCATTTGGAAAAATAATTATTTCTCTTCTCGCTTATGTGGCTTGCAAGCATAATCAGTGTTACCGACCCTTCGTTTTTCAAATATTCCCAAAAGACAATAAGTACCAATGTAAATAAGCAGCTAAGTTGTGCTTTTTGAGTCAAGTTGTCTTGGGCTCATTAAAAATATGATGTAAGCCATGAAAGAAGTGTTTAGCCGGCTTCGATAGCTAATGGCGGTTGAACTAGTCATAGAGAGAATATATTCTTTTACAAACTTGGATTACTTTAACTGAGGTAATGTTTCCCCCCTTTTGCCATTTAGTTAAAGGTGAAAGTAATGAAATAACGATACACATCCATGTGCTCTTGTATTGCAATAGTCAGCACGTCAGACCAATAACCAAATGACAGGCATTTAATTCTCGATATCAGTGTGGTAATTTCTGCTTAAATTTCCTCAATGTTAAAGTGAAAATAACAGGCCGAATAACAATTATTAGAGAGTTTGAGTAACAGGGATCAGCAAAACGTTTTATGCGTTTTTCGTATTCGTTTGGAAAGTTTTGGGTCAATCGAATAATGCAGAGTGGCACAGCTTTATTGGGGGTGGCGAAAGTATCATTAGTAAGGACGTATCTGATCTAAACTTTGCAAATTTCAAATTAACTATAACCTATGAATTTGCCACAGAAAATCAAAGGTACTGGCGCAAGGCGTAGTTACTTAAATTTAGCATTCCTAAGTGATTAGAATACTGTTTAAAGAATTCTTCTGTAACAACAGAGTAACGCCACGTTTCAGAGTTTCAGTTACACGATAAACGATTTCCATAAGTAAACAAAGTTGGAAGTCTTAAAATGTAACCAGTGTCCTATATTCGCTTTGTACAATTTTACAAAACTGTTAATTAGAGCCCAAGCGTACTCAACCACTAATAAACCTTGAACAATGAGTTTTCAAATTTAAGTGATATAGGAGCACATGCATGTAATCATCCAAACTCAAATTCAAAATCATTTGATGGATAATCTGCGATTTCATTCGGCTCTAACATTTAACAGAGGAACATGTCTAATTACTTAAAATACAGTTGGAAAAACATATTTTAAAGCAATCCTCTAGCTCTCCAGATTTTGTTTCCTTCCACAGGACACGTAATAACAGCAGGCCTGTTGTCCTCACCGTGATGACGGGTAGAGGAAGTCGAACTCTCCAGTTACAAACACACATACCATCGCTTTTCGAGCATATAGCCCTGCGTAATTTTAAACTCGAGCCACAGTTTGGTGGAATATTTCGATTCCTGTGCTGGAGTAGGAACGACTTTTAATGTTTAGGAGTGAACAGCATCGATTTCATTTATGTATTACCGCTCTTTTTGCATAACTTGCAGAGAAACGGCGACTTCGTGTAATCGGCTTGACTA
Organism: Stegodyphus mimosarum; assembly: GCA_000611955.2. NCBI lineage: Eukaryota > Metazoa > Arthropoda > Arachnida > Araneae > Eresidae > Stegodyphus > Stegodyphus mimosarum. The sequence goes on from KK121855.1 coordinate 1,618,971, forward strand.
TTTTAGGCGTCTTCATAAAATTATAGCACATAAGTCTAGAAACAATACTTTGCAAACCATAGATTTTCTATAAATTTTAAGACTGTGAGATTTAAGATTTTAATATTTTTCTAACTTTCCTCTAAACCATTCGATGTAAAATTGTCAAGATAATGCCGTTGGGACATGATATAAATTTCATGTTTGAAGATTCATGTACAGGATTTTTAAAAAACGCAGTTCTTCTTCACTGTGAATTTCTTTTTCAATTACTTTTGAATACCACTTAAGCTCAAAAATCGAAATATTATGGTGAGACGCGAATGTGGTGTATTATAGTATGTTATATTGTAGAGACATTAGGTTATTTAATAGCAGGAGACATGAACAATATGCAATTCCTTCGCCGGGAATCGAACCACGGACCTCTGAAATACCGGCTCAGTGTGCTGACCATTACACCACGAAGGCACGCTAAGAATGTGGGAGATATACCTTATATACTCCCCTTTTTAAAGGGCGACTAGGGTTTTAGGGGACCTAGTCGCCAAATCCTGGGTATGGAGAGTCATCATCCACAACCCTTTTAGTTCGGGCGCCACTGTAGAGACATTAGGTATTTTTTTTTGGAAGCAGGAACGATGAAAAATATGTACTGCCTTCGCCGGGAATCGAACCACGGACCTCTGAAATACCGGCTCAGTGTGCTGACCATTACACCACGAAGACACGCTAAGAATGTGGGAGATATACCTTATATACTCCCCTTTTTAAAGGGCGACTAGGGTTTTAGGGTACCTAGTCGCCAAATCCTGGGTGTGGAGAGTCATCATCCACAACCCTTTTAGTTCGGGCGCCAGTGTAGAGACATTAGGTTTATTTCGAAGCAGGAGAGCTGAAAAACAAGCAACGCCTTCGCCGGGAATCGAACCACGGACCTCTCGTTACGCGTCGAGCATGCAGACCACTACACCACGAAGGCATGCCAAGAAAGCGGGAGAAATACCTTATATACTCCCCCTTTTAAAGGGCGACTGGGGTTTTGGAGACCCAATCGCCAAATCCCGGTGGTAGAGAATCATCATCCACCACCTTTTTAATTCGGGCGCCAGTTGTAGAGATATTAGGTTATTACGAAGCAGGAGAGCTGAAAAATATGCATTGCCTTCGCCGGGGATCGAACCGCGGACCTCTGAAATACCGGCTCAGCGTGCTGACCATTACACCACGAAGGCACGCTAAGAATGTGGAAGATATACCTTATATACTCCCCTTTTTAAAGGGCGACTAAGGTTTTAGGGGACCTAGTCGCCAAATCCTGGGTGTGGAGAGTCATCATCCACAACCCTTTTAGTTCGGGCGCCACTGTAGAGTCATTAGGTTAATTACAAGCAGGAGAGATGAAAAATATGCAATGCCTTCGCCGGGAATCGAACCACGGACCTCTGAAATACCGGCTCAGTGTGCTGACCATTACACCACGAAGGCACGCTAAGAATGTGGGAGATATACCTTATAATATAAGCTAACTAAAAATTTAAAGTCCATTATTAGAAGAACTTACGGATCCACAAGTTTAGAGATTGACGAATATGTTTTTTATTTATATTGTCGGAAGTTTGACACCATAAATTCAAAACTAACACAGTCATATTTTTAAATTTGAAAATGTTTAACTTTATCTTAGGAAATTAAAATGAGAAAAAGACTAAGCGCGTTGAGATATAACTTCCTTTACCGAAGGGACTAGTAGGTATATTATAATTTTCAATTCTTTTTAAGTATAACAGATACCCAGCAGTATATATTGCATAATCGTTGCAGGTGAAAATAAGAGAAAAAAGGAAATGATTATTAAATACTGTTTGCATGCATCTGTGAAAACTAATACTGAGGCATGGAAAGTGAGTGATAAGAGCTACTAAGAAGCTCTTCAAACCCAAAGGCACTATAACGAAATGTATGTGATATAAAAATGAGCTTCATGATGCTTGATATAAGACAATATAAGAAGGAGTTCCCTTAAATTATTTCTAGTTTTGTGCTTTCGTTTTCAATGCACTCTGATGTACTTATTTTTAAATGCTGTGAAACGCGATTGCGGTACATAATTCAATAGTGCAAATGATAGCTAACTGAGATTTTTAGATTGGATTATTCAGATTATGACAAAGAATAAAAGGGCTTCTGCCTATAGACAGCGATGCTTACAGAGTTGGGACTGTAATTTGTATATTTAAAGAAATATCACGAATATAATAAATACCACATCGTTAGTACTATTTCGCCATAGAACACCTAAAATACAAATATACCAGCCATTCAACTCAGTTACAACATACAAATTTACATAGTTAAATAAATATGAGGGTACAAAAGGTACGCATACATGGTATTTAGTTCGATATAATTGTAGTATAATAATATTTCTGTTTTTTTATATACAGCTTAGGCTGCATCTAAGATAATCATAATAGCAACATGCTTTTTGCAATTTCAATGACTTCATTTTTTTTCAGATGATGTTTAATAAAATGCATACAACAAAGTAGCAACATGCTCAATGTTACTGCTTTGTTATATGTCTCTGTTATTCATAACGTAGTCCTGACTACGTTACAACGGCCAACTACATGTCTGTGGTATAACGTAGAAGAAAGTAGGTTTCAGAATTGAAAAGCAAACTTTGGTAACCTTTTTAAATTTATAAAGTCTTACGCCCGAATATGAAATAATAGAGTTCAAAAAGACATAAGTAGACAAACGTTAGAACTTCGGTTACATAATACTAGATGTTATTTATACAACACTGAGAATTATTTTATCTTCCACACTCTAAAAAGGCGTAAACGCTTAGTAAAGATGGGCCCTTCGGAAGATAGTATATCAGATATTAATGGCTTTTGTTCAAGCACCAAAAAAGGCGTTCAAATGCAAAGATATTTCAAACATTGAATTTATAATTGAAAACATTCACAAATATTAAAATATTTAAAAAAATCATTCAATTTAAAAAGATTTATTCAAAATTCAATTACCTTGTCTTGTTACAGAATTATTTATTATTTTTTGTACGTTTCAGAGTTTATAAAAAATCTTTATAATTTACGATGTAAGTTGAAATTAAAAATAAGAATACAAACAATAAAAAGATCTGTAGCTGCCTAAAGGAAAATCTAGGCAGTGTAAAATAAGGTTTTTCACGTTCGCGAGAAAAAAGCAAATGTTAAATTAAACCATTTGTTTGATAAGATGTAGAATATTTTATGTTAAAAATCTTTTCAGTCCAAAAATATTCGTCGCTTTTGTCTTTATTTGTGTTTTTAAGCAGTCACTTAATAAAGATTGTAGCACAAAATTCGAGAGAATAAATTCCGAATGCAAATTACAATGTGTGGCAGAGTTTACCTTTGTTATTATCTTTCATTTCATTAAAGTTGTTGCGCACAAAAGTTAATTACCAGATTAAGGAATTTCAAATTTAAAGGGCGTTCTTTAGGTTTCAAGTAATAAGTACTTTTTTTGAAATTTAAAGCTTGTTCACTATATAGTTTTTTTTCATACACACACACACACACATATTGTTGCGTTTTACGGGTTCGTGGATTTGAGAGTATCCGATGAAAACACGATGCAGAACAATAAACAGCACAATTTATTTACAGGAATTACTATTTACAGCACAGTTCCAAAATCACCTTTAAAAGCGTCGAAAATCTACAATAAATACGCTGAAACAATCAGCAACACAGCTTCAGGCTGTAACTGTAAAGGTAGCTTTACGGCAACACTAAACTTATAATAAAACACCGTGGAACAATCACCAATCCACTTTTAAGCTATACTGTAAAGATAGCTTCACGGCAAAGCACTATCTCGATTGCTTTCCGTTCACAGAACTCTCGCGTAGCAGCTATTCTCACAACTAATCACACTGCTCGCAACACTTCACAATGCTCGCAACTAACTCGCAACCAACCAACTCCTCGCTCTCGGACACGCAAGGGCTTATATAGCTTTTCTTTAAGTTCGACACGTTTCGAGAAATATCTCGACAGGAAGTTATTCTAGAAGCTTCCCAATTGGACCATAGGATATCGCCAATTTGGTCGCCAAATGGGCGATAAAGTCGCCAATCTGGCAACCCTACCATACACTATTTTATGGCAACCCTAGTGCTATGCCGGAAAGCTTACATACAGGCGCAACCGCCGAATTTTTCGTAACAATATATTGTTTGAAATCTTTGAAACTTTCTGAAGCATTGAATTTTGTGTAGATAAACTGCTTGTGTTGTAGGAAATTGCAACGGGTTTCTAAATTGCAATTAAGGACAAGATGTGCTTTTCTTAGTTATGCATGGTGTTAAAGTCAAATGCATGGTGCTTTGTGTAATATAATTTCGAATTTGTTACCATTGGAAATTTAAAGGAATCTTTCGCCTAAACTGCATTATGGTAACTCGGTGCGTCATACAATCCAATTGGCTGTTACTGAATAGAATAACTTTCTACAAGATCATCAGCGGATTTTACGCTTTTGTCTGCCCAATTCTTCATCATCTGTCATCATCGAAAATTCGATTATTTAAGGGTCGTGCCATTTGCACTCAGGAGTGTTGTAACTGAAGGCTTGTATGCCGTTCTCTTCGTATTTCTCGGATTGTTCACAGATGGTATCTCTAATAGCCGTGTGTGAAGAAACCAACTCGAACATCTGGAGACTTATTCCGTGAGTTGATTTTATCTTATTGCATTATTTTAATTTCCTGATGTTTCGATTTAAGGATTATTTTAAATTCCATTATTTATTTGAGAATGTGTACAGATAAGAATTTTACTCTAAATTCGCTTTAATACTTTGATAGAACATAAATTAATCATTCTTATGTGTTTATAATAGCTAGAACTGAACTTTCAAAAGTAAATTAAATTAACAATAATTGAGCATATTTCGGGGTCTCTAGAGAAATGCAATTCTATGTTAAAATATGAAATAGCGAAAAATCGAAAACTTGAATGTGATATTTTGATATCTATGGGAATTGCAAATTTTAAGTCTCTCACTTTGAACTACGAGCAACTTGCTTTTAAGAAGGTAATTTTCTTCTGGGCCTGGCCAGTTATCACACTTAATAATGAATAATGAACTAATAAGTGTGTTAATGAAGAATTAATAAGTGTGTTTAAAATGCAATTTATTGTATGCGACTGTTTCATTTGTGGTTTGTTATGTTCCCCATATGATTCTTAAGGAAACCATGGGCTTCAAGTGAACAATCTGGGTCTGATTAATTTGGATAGTTGGGAATAAATTAATTATGAGTTATTGCGGTTTTCAATGTCATAGATAACGCCAAATGAGATTTTCCTTTCGTTCAAATGATGTTTTAGATTTGAACTTGGAATGCTTATTCAAATTTGAATATATGGTGTAAAAATAATATGAACTGATGTATTATTTTACGTGAAATGATGACTGATACATTTTGAATTAAACATTTTCTTCTAGTATTTTAATGTATTTATATTATTGGTAATTCTACGAAAATTATTTAATGGTCTATATTTGAAGTTTAGCTATCTCTAGAATTAGGGAATACCATGTATTGAATTATGCAATTATATGTTTTCAGGGTATTTAAGTGAAAGATATCAAGAAGTTATGCAAACAGGCATTCTAGATTTGTGAATTCTGAAATGAATTAGCATTGAGAAATATATTTTTCGATTTTAATTTTACGGCACTAAAGAAGGATGAGAATTTCACTTTATTTGACACTTTGTTTCACTTTACACTGAAATTAATTAATTTATTTTTCTTTACTTCCGAATTTAAAGACAGGTGCTTGATTAATTATTTTTTAAAGATATTCACGGGCTTAGCGGTTTATTTTAATGAGATTTACTGGGATAAGGGATCCTTAGTAGGTTTAAAATAATATAAGATGATTATCAGTACATATTTTTGTTCTAGAAATTTTAGATTTTAGGCACAAAGCTTAAATTCGTATTTGAAAATTAAAAAAGTGCTTACATTAATTTTCTATGTGTAACAAGATGTAGAAAATAAATGAAGGAAAGTCAAATGCATGACGCTAAGAGTTCAGTGTATAAATGTATTTTGTTAAAGTAGCAATATTTCCAAGTTTTAAAATGCTGAATTTCGAAAAAATAACACAAAAAAAAGAATGAAATATATTTCATACTTAAATACTATACATAATATTTCATACTTCATACTGAAAATTATAAAATATTTACAATCTTCGAATACCCAGACTGAAAGCATTTATGCTATTATACGATACGAATTACACAGATGCAAAACCGTATCTAAATTTAAAGATAAATTCTAATTTAGAGTGACATTGACTTTCGTGTCAAGCTCTATGTATTTCCAAAGAGATAGGCACAGCGGCTTCCCTCTTTCTTCTGCAGTAGCAAGAATGCTTTAACGTTTTGTAAAAGGAGACCCGTAAAATAAAACTGATTTCAAAGAGGTTTCCCAGAACACTAATATGCCAGTTTACAGTCGAATTTTCTCTAGCGTAAATAATATAATTTCTAGGCTACAATTGCTACGCAGTATTTATGACAATTCATGTATTTTGTTTTCATGTATCTTTCTCAGATTCTGAAACTCCTTAAAAGACTTGATCTATTAATGTTGTTTTAGTCCCATAAACCTAACAGACTTTAAGCAAGTTATGTCGGAAATAAACAACAGTCTTACGAAGGTTATAATAATCTTTTTCTTTTCGACAGAACTTCGAACATAGGATAAGCTGTTGTGCTTACACAAATAATTGCTCAATTAGAAGTTGGCTCAAAAATTTTACCAGCGCATAAGAAAGACTTCAGCTAGAATATCACAAAGTCGAATAATTACAACGACTAGATTACAACTACTAAACTAACCATGTAGTGCGCACGCGAGTGCGCACCGCAGTTACAATGTGTGGCGATGCCAGAAACACTCTCTCTATCTCAAATCCAAAACCCTCAGTTTAAATACTCACAACTAATTTTCATTTTGCTAAGGAACACGGCAAGGGGAAATTTTAAAGCTGAATAATTACAAATACTATAGTTGGCAGAAACTAAGCACGTAGTGCGCACGCGATGCCAGAAACACTCTCTCTGTCTCAAATCCAACACTCTCAGCTTAAATGCTCAACTAATTTACAATCTGGTGAGGAATACGGCAAGGGCAAGTTGCAGTTAAGACTAAAGTTATAATAACTGGTTAACTAAGATAAGATGTCCTACAAGTAACAAGATACTTTAACGCATTCACAAAATTCAGGTGTTGAAGCATATATTTGTCCCCTGATTTATATTGCTCATAGATACAAATTCGATATAATATATTAACTGCTTATGAAATGATGAGTTACGTTCAGTAATTAAATTAACCAGATACATTAATTTCAAGAGTATATAATGCGATGATATGTAGCATATAGTGTTATGTAGCAGATATTGAGAATTACAACAAAATAAAGTATTTGATCTCTTAACACATGGCAGATGGCTCAATGAGATCTATTTACAATCCCGTTTTATGAAGCTGTCTTCTCGAATGATTTTTATCGACAATTATTCTCTCTCTTATCGTAAAATCTTGAATCATTTTAACTACAAAGAATTTCCGTACGCTCTTCGAAGTTTGCAAAGACACTTTTCTTTCAACAAGTTCCCGAAGAAGTACGGAAACAAATCGTCATTTCGAGCATTTCCACAGAAATACATTCAGATGCTATTAACACTTTCCCATTGCTTTAAAACATTTGAGGATTACACCTGGATAGTCTTTTAGTACTTCACCTGCAGTGTAAGTAGTTCATTAGTTACTCAGTTGAAAGAGGCATAAATGAAATGAAGTCATATATAAGCACAAACTAATGTTTTGCAACTGATAGAATCAATACTGACATACCCATTTTTTAAATTATGTATATCTGAGATTATTTGCTAATTTACGGAAAAACACTATACTTATCTTTTCAAACAAGAATTGCCTTCGATAATGGTACCTAATCAAATTAACAGAAGTTTCCTGATTTCACTTTAGTGAAGTGCTGCAAAGCTCATAAAAGCACATTGCGGAATTTTGATGTTGTGTAGTTTTGTTTTACTGGCTAGCTGAAAATTGCAAGCAACTGAAAAAAATTGAATTTCAAAATAAACTTAGTACATTAAATAAAATGAATTTACCTAAGACGCAAACGCTATATAAAAAAGCGCATGACAAAATAAATAAAGGTAACATAAATAAATTTACTCTGGGAATAAGAGGAAAAGTTATTTCCACGCAAAAATCCGCCGAAACTCGAACTAACGGTTGAGTTGTTAATTTTGTTTTTAATCGCCCGCCATAGTGGCGCTGCAGCAAATAGAGGCTGTTTTCTAGGGATGATTACACGGTTGCTTTAGTGTTAAATTTCCATAAGATTTCTGAGAAACTTCTTGATTACTGACTTTCCTTCGAGTTCTAATGATGTCTCGACGAAGAGTCCACGTTGGATTGTCCAATAATCAGGACGACTCTTCAAAACTTCACCGAATCGAGATGATTCACTCAAAACTGCATCGAATTAGGGTGATTCAAATCCTCTGAATCAGGATGATTCATTTAACTGCGTAGAATCAGGATGAGTCTTTAAAACTTCACTCAATCAGGATGAGTCTTTAAAACTTCACTGAATCGGGATGAGTCGCTCAAAATTGTAAGAATCAGACTGATTCTCTTCAAACTTTTTTAATCTGATCCCAAACTTCAAGGTCACCAACACCTTTATTTTTCTTGTTGTTGCTCGTACTCTTGAAAGCTCCTGAAATGTGCGTCGAATACGAGAGCTCTCTTTCACATATCCCCCACTTTAAATAAAGAGTTGGGAATTATTTTCGCAATTCAAGCTGTCAGTTTGAACACTGAACTTCTTGCATCCAGGAATCCCACGCTTTGCAAGATCTAAACAAGAACGATTGTTTGCTATGATGAAATTCCCTACAAAAGATAAAATGGACATATAATTTTTACAACTTGTAAGATTATTTAATATCGCACTGTAAACTTTCAAGTTCCCGTAAATGTTATATTTAGTCAATATCACCGTTGCATCGTAGGGTTTCCCTTAGTTTGCGTGACAAATTATTTTAAGTTTAGTATCTTCCCTGAACCTGTCATTATCTCTTCGCAACCAGGATGCAAATTTAAAGTAAGTATTCAAGTGAAGAGAGTATAAAAACAGACAAAACTACTAGTTAATTCAAAGCGTGATTTCACTAGCCAGCGCACGTTAATATTTTGTCATTACGCTGAGTTGCTGATACGCCTTTTGGCCATTGATTAAGTCGTAGCGTAATTAGGTTATTTTGAAGCAGGGGACATGAAAATTGAGCAATGCCTTCCCTGGGACTCGAACGTAGACCTCTCCAATACGCGCCGATTGTGCTACCGTTACAAACCGGCGGCATGCAGGAAGGAGGTAGAAAATACCATATAAAGTATATCATTGGATAGGTATTTGAGACAGCCTAGTTAGCCTTAAGCTAAATTGTTAATTCAGTAGTACTATTTATCTTTGAATTTATTCATAAATTATTCTTAAGTTCCACCTCAAGTCGTCGATGTTATCGTGACCACGAAGTACATGCATTGTACTTTGTGAGTTTGACGAATAATAAAGGGTCTATTTTACCTCTCTAGTGTGCTGGTATTTTTCACGGCTCTGCGAGAAGTTGGCACGTTTACTCGTAAAATCACGTTAAATTTATGATAGGTATATGAAGTGGCGCCCAAGCGAATCCGAACCAATGGTAAAAAAGTAGACTACATGTGAGCAGGCCCCATCTACATCGCAGACCCTACCAGCTCCTGTAAACATAATGGAAGGATTTGAATTCGTCGTTAAAAAAATGCGGGCCACCATGAAACTAAACCGTATCGGTATGACCGCGTTAAAGAGCAAATCATAAAGGAACACATTCGGCATATGCTCAACAATAGAATAATAACACCTATCAGCAGCGCATATGCTAGCCCAGTAGTGCTTTACCGTAAAGAGAAAGCCTCAAACTTTAAAGCATAGAAACTGTTTAATGATTACAAGAAATTAAATACTTTAACTAACTAGCCAGTCTACCCCCTACCTATCATTGAAGAAATTATACGTAACATTAAATCAACAAAATATATGAGCATAAAGGACCTCACCTCAGGGTATTTTCAGACAGCGATGAAACTCGAGGATGTGCTTAAAACAGCATTCATCACGAAATAAGGCACTTATGCTTTTCTTAGAATACCTTTCGGCTTATGTGGATCCTTGTGTGTTTCCAACGAACAGTGGACTTCGTATTAAGACCCGTCCTCGGAAAATCCACATTTATTTCTCTTGACGACATAATAGTAATAAGAGAAAATATTGATATAAAGATTTAAACAAGGTTTTTCAAATTATTAAGAGAAGCAGGCTTGAAAATAAATGCGAATAAATGTAAACTCGCGGCAGAAGAGCTTAGGTACCTAGGCTATAAAATTTCTGAAAGGGATATACGAGACGATTCGGAAATGATTGCCATAAAGAATGATCCGCCGCCAAACACCTCGCCTCATTCTTGAGCATGTGTTCTTCCTATCGAACATTCATAAAGAACTTTACACAGACACCAGAATCGCTGCTAAAACTAACGCAAAAGACGACACTGTTTTCCTGGACAGCTGATACCAACACCGCATTTCAGAACCTTAAAACTGCATTAATGCAAGCGCCGCTTTTAAAATTCCCGAAGGGGAGACGAAAGTCTTGAAATTCGGATTCTTAAGATAATGCTGTAAGAGATGTTTTAATGCAACTTGGAGCCTATATTTCCAGAACTCTTAATCAAACACTACACAATTACACAGCGAAGGAGAGAAAAACATTGGTCGTACTTTTAGCGGCGAAGAAGTTTGGCGTATATTTTGGTAAGGCACCGATAATTGTGTGTTTGGATCAAGCTGCTATGGGCCGATTATACTGAGCAAAAATTAGTTTTCGCGGTTTATAAGATGGGCTTTAAAATTACAAGAATACAACTTAATAATCAAACATATGCCTGGAAAAGACACTGTGTCAGCCGATGCTTTGTCTTGAATAAAACTAGACGAAGAGAGGAAAGAAATAAGATGTTCTATGTTAACGTCGAAACTGTTACATTCCCGTAAAACTATTATTCCTGAATTACAAACTGATCCAGAATATAGGCATATTTATACATATGTGCATAAATATGCTTATATTCTAGTTGAATAAATATGCCTATATTCTGTATAACTTGCTTAAATATGCCTATATACCGAAAAATTTCGAACATCCGGATACGGTGGTCATCAGGAATAGTGCAGACAATTAAAAATAATTGATAAACTCTTTTTACACTAAAACAACAAATGAAAAACCTTTCATTTGTTGACCTTTCATCTAAGACCTTTCACCCCAGTTTGTAGCTTAGCATCTTGCAGGAATTACATTATACATCTACTGCCGGCCATCTTGGCATTCAAAAACTGATGCAGTCTTTTGTCCGCAACTTCAAACATTTGTTATAGGATATGTCAGGTCCTGTCATACGTGTCAATTATTTAATGATGGATGCCTTACCTTCAGGAGTTGAAGCAACGCTGTGCACGATTGAATAACTCCATGATCCGCACAACCGGAGTACACTGAAGCACACCACCTCAAATTCTTAAAGCATGGTACAAAACTATTACTGAATGGATTATCCTGTATGGAGTCGCCGTATGGAGCAAAATGATCACTACAAGCATGAAAAAGGCACTTTTAAACATGCAGAGAATGCAGCCGCTATTGATTTGCAAGGGATATAAAACTACGCCAACCATGGCACTCCAGGATCTTTAGCAGGACTCCAGCCGACCTTATTGCATCCCTAGACCCTAGACCCTAAACTTATTATCCCTAGACCTTATTGCAGAAAGAGAGTCATTAATTTTGAGAGTGCCCCGCCTTGAAGGGGATGATACATTTTGGCAAAAATCATACTTTGCTGGGGATTATGAAAAACACAGGCCTGAGATTAGGTTACCCTGCGGACATTGATCTGAATGCTGACATCTTTCTTAATTACTTAGCCCCACGTTGGGCGTGTAAAATTTGAATGTTTCCAAGTAAGAGTAGCTGAGTAAAACTGCAATATGTAAATTAATGGCGCTATACTGGGAATACGTCATCTGCGAGGAGCACAAAAGTCCATGTTTGAGAGCAAGGTTACAAATTTCACTGTGATAGTGACATCAGAAATTTGAGATAGCCAATTCGTAACAATGACCTCCAGGCATCATTTGCCTGCAGAACTACAATGGAGAGCCATTGGGAGACTAGAAGCAGGACAAAGTCAAACAGAGGTGGCCAGATGGCAAAATGTGAGTCCTTCTGTGTTTCATAGACTTCAGAGGAAATTTCAAACCACAGATTCGGCATCTAGGAAGTTCAGCCAAGGACGGCCAACTGCTATGACGAGCGCCGATGATCGATATTTGACATTATGTGCACGCAGGAATAGAACTGCTATTCCTACTCTTCTTAGAGCCCCTCTTGCTACAGCCACCGGAAGGTTGGTGTCCACGTCAACTATGCGTAGAAGGCTTCACGAAGGTGGCCCGTATGCGAGGTGACCAGCCATTTGCCTGCCACTCACGTCAAGCTATAGAAGAAACCGTTTGCAGTGGGCACAACAACATGTCCACTGGACGCCTGATCAATGGAAGGCTGTTTCCTCTACGGATGAGTCCAGTTTTAGTCTAGAAAGTGATAGCAGGCATTATTTGATATGGAGAGAACCTGGAACTCGTTATCATCCGTCAAACATCCGTGAAACAGATGCATACGATAGAGGCAGGGTCTGTGTTTGGGGTGGCATCTCTTTGGGTGGACGCACAGACCTCCATGTCTTTCCAAGGGGAGCTGTGAATGCCCAGGTTTATAGAGGACATCCTTGATGCTTATGTGCACCCATATGCCGGGGCAACAGGTGATGCTTTCCTGTTACAGGACGACAACGCAAGACCACACAGGGTTCGCATCGTAGATGATTATCTTCAACAGGAAACAACTACGCGCATGGAACGGCCAGCTCGGTTCCCGGCTTGAATCCTATCGAGCAGATTTGGGATGCTTTAGGGAAACGTCTACCTGCTCTCAATCCGCCCCCTCAGTTCCTTGGCGTGCTTGCAACTGCTCTGCAAGAGCAATGGCTCTAGCTTCCTATGTAACTGATAGACCGAATAATTGAAAGTCTCACACATCGCTGTATGTGCTGTATTGCTTCTAGAGGCGATTATGTTCCATATTGAAGGTACTTTTGCTATAGCAAAGTGACAGCTTCGATATGTTCATTTTATACATGTGCTAATTTCTATACTACTGTAATTGTCTGGTAATTTCTTTTTATGTTATTTGATACCTTACTATGTGTTGCATATTGTGGGTAAGTTTCAGAAAATTCTACATGAACTTTTTCAGGAATCGTGATTTTTCCTAAATTTATGATAACCAGTGCATTATTATAATTCTTTCATTCAATATAGTAATATTATAGGTTCTTCAATGCATTGTTTAATAGCGTTTTGTGAAGTTAGCCTGAAAGTGGTATAATATATGATACGTATTCTAAATGTTAAGTCATATATCTGTAATGCAATTGTATGTATCTTAGATTGTAATACTTTAAATGTGCTTGTTAAAACCTAAACTTACAACCAGTATTCTATATCTGAACACAAGATCAGCATTGATCTCACTTGGTCGGTGATTAGCACAAGAATGTTTAGCCTGTGAAGACGTATGCATCGTTGTAAATAGCCTTGTGAATTTCTTTTTCATCATGTGTCTGCAACAGTATATTCTGCCGGCCCTCCTGCGGAGGGGGCGCAGCGGCATTAGAAGGCTTCTGCAAGGAGGACAATAATGCTGTGAGGCAAATTTTATAGCCGTAGGATCAGCAGTCGTCTTCTGTAGCGTAAACGTTAACGATGGAAATTATAGCCCGGCCGGGTATCTAAATAGTATAACAGCTATTTTTCCAAATGAAGTAATATGTTACGTCCATATCCAAAAAGTGAAAGTAAAAAAATAGTTATTTACTCGTTATTGACGATCCTTTCTCGAAGTGGGTAGAAACAGTCCTCCTTAAAACAGCTTCAGCTAAAATTGTACCTGATTCCTTTCTAAAAAAATACATTCTAAAATGGTTCACCAATATCAGATAACGGCCTCCAATTTATTAGCTAAAATTTCGAAGATCTGTTTGCAGGGCTTGGCATAGGCCAACTAAATTGATCCCTTATATTGCCGAGCGCGTAAATAGGAACATTGTTAAAATCATTTGCAGCTATGTAAAAATTCACCATTCTCGCTGGGATGACTGCGTCAATGAGCTGGCTTTTGCCCTGAGAATAGCTAAGCACAACACTACCAAAAACTCCTTGTAAGTTATTTTGTCGCCTAGACGGTATAGTGATTAGGGAAGCCGACTGCGATACCAAATGACCCGCGTTCGAATCTCGGAGAAGGCATGATTGTAAATTTCAGTCCCTTCATAGCAGACAAAGGTGGTCCACCTATTATGATTCCCCATAATTAAATGACCACCGCTTTGGCTTTAGTAATAGGCAATGTCTATGTTGATGACTTGTGCCCGCCACTGTATTAAAAAAAGAAAAAAAAGTTATTTTTTGGGGAGAAAAAACATTACTCCCTTAGAAAACTGTTCTTTGTGAAGAAAAGGGAGGTAGAATTTAAAATAAATTATACTCTGAAAATTATCAATGAGGCACTAAGAAATTCAGATAGCCCAAGAGCAAATCAAAAACTTTATTACGACAAGAAAAGAAAAGATTTTAATTTTATGCCCGGGGACAAAGTGCTGAAATTAAGGCATTCGTTGTCTTGCACATTTCAAGACAAAATATATAAATTGTGCCTCTTCGAAGGTCCTTATATAATTGAGGCTTTTTGTGGTACAGCGGTCTACTTAAAAGAAGAAAACGCAGTTAACATAACAGCTAATGTGAATCAAATGAAAAAATACTATGACCGCGCTGGTATAGCAAAGTTTGGAGATATTTTGCAAGAAGCACCAAGCACAAGAGATGGGCTTTCAATATTTAAGATTGTAGTGCAGAAAGAAAGCAGAAAGAATAAAGTGTGATGGTATAAGAAGGAAAGAAACGTGGACATGAAGAGCCAAAAGACAATCGCAATTGAAAACTGAAACCCGAGCAAAAGAGGAGCAAGTCGGAAAGGATGGAAGGCAGAACAAGCCCCTATACAAGATCTAGCAACAGGCGGACGGAAAAGCAACCCAACTAAGAAATCCGAGGTCACTATTTCAAACGCCAAGGAAGGAAGTCAATGATCATACTCTAACGGGAACACCACAGCAGAAATGACGACTTGAAGAGGAACATCCCGGGAGTCTGCTTAGAAATCAAGGACTTCGGACGACTGAGCAAGCAAGATTCTCCGGCCATACCAAGGAGCTTCTTGGGCCACAGCCCGTAAGCGTCCAGCACCTCCAGAGGTGGATCAACGCCAAGATGGACCAAGCCCTGTCCTGGGAAGAATTTGTAAAGAAAAGAACGACAGACTTCGCCAAGTCAAAATTAACCTATTTAAGTATTAATCTAAATTTTAAGTACAAAGTTACTTGAAAAGATCTTTTTAATTCTTGCCTTAGAGGACAATTTTATTTTAAATAAGCAAGAAGTTTCTATTTTTGTATTAAGCAAGAAGCTTTCTATTTTTTTATTAAGCAAGCCGTTTACGTATTACTAACAAGTAATTTTGGTTGAAAGAACAATGACATGTTCACTTTAGTCGTAGAGATTGATTTAGAATATGTTTGCATGTTTTAAAGTTTAATGAAACAACTTCATTACTCATGAACTTTAGAAAATTGTTGCATATAATAAAATTGACCTGGTTTTCAACTAAGAAAAGTAAGAAATTGTTTATGTAAAAGTTTTGTGAATTGTTAAATATTAAAATTATTATGCATGATTGGCAGCGAAACTAAATATGCTTTGAATGAAAGAGTAACTAAAGCTAATAGTGAAATGTACAAGAAAAAATTAAAAATAGAGTGAGAATGTATGTAAAGTAAAAGTCAGGCTCTCCAGCCAAAACTAACTGTCACTAGATTCTCAGGCTGAAAATCGAATGTAGGATGTATTTCTGAGGTCTAATATTTCATGTTTGAATAGGATGCGGGTTAGTTAGTAGCGTTGTACACATTCTATTTGAAAACACGCTCTCATATTGCGTTTACCATTCTGGAAAGCAGGGGAGGAAGAATTTTAAAACGTTAGAAAGAATGAGATGAGTAAATGCACCCCCATATGATATTAGAGGAAATATACTGAACTGTCTAAAATTAGAAAAGCAAAATAAGAAAATTAAGATATTTGAATGTTAAATATGTACAAAACGTTCTAAACTATTTTTCTTCCAAGTCATGAAAAGGTAAAAAAAAGGGATTGTACTTTAAGAAAGTTAAGATTTAGACTGTAATGTCAACTCACACTTAGGTTTAGAAATTAAATATTTTATCCAGGCATTTGAAGTATTGATATGCGATAGTTAGATTCTGGCGAGGGAAGATTGGGGATTTCCCTTATTTTTCATAACAAATTATTTTAAGTTTGATATCTTTCCTGAACTTCTCATTTTCCCCTCGTAATTCCTCACCAGGATACAAATTTAAAGTTAAAAGAGTATAAAAACAGACGAATTTAGTAGTTTATTCAGAGCGTGATTTCACTAGCCAGCGCAAGTTGCTATTTTGTCTTTGCTCCTGTTACGCTGAGTTGCTGATACGCCTTTTCGCCATTTATTAAGTACTATATCGCCGGGTAGGGTGTTGAGACAGCTTAAAGCCTTAAACTAAATTGTTAGTCCAACACTATTATTTATTTTTGAATTTATTTTGAAATTATTCTTAAGCTCCACCGCAAGTCGTCGGTGTTATTGTGAGCATGAAGTAAATGCATTTGTGTTAAGAGTTTCACGAATAATAAAGGATTTATTTTACTCTTCCTCTGTGCTGGTATTATTCACACCTGTGTGAGTATTATCCAAGTTTCGTCATAAGATCACATAAAATTTATGTTAGCCAAGAAGACCAGATCTTACAGCATAAATATATATGTTACGGTGAAACACCGAAATCTGGAGAATGTCGACTTCCACCGGTGAATGTCAACATTCACATAGTCGCTTGATGTATGTCCGAAATATTTTCCAAATACTCTTATTTCTGACTTACACCAGTGAATGTCGACATTCACCATGTACTAATGGTGAATGTTGAATATATGAGAATATCATATTTTCTTCTCCGTAATTCAGTCGCGAAAAAACACACAAGTACTTAAAACACACAATACATTCAAAATGAGAAAGGAAAATGATAGAAGTTAAAAAACTTACTTAATTATACAGTACGTAGTAAATAAGAAAATAAAATAATAGTAATAAAAAACTTACTAAATTATGTGATTCAAATCTGATTAATCGCAACAACTTAAACTATTATGAGACTTTGAATTGCACAAGAGGCCCTTGCTTTTACAACTGCATTTATGGGAAACAGCCAGTCGCCTCTCTTTTCGACCTACATCAGAGCATATGTGATTGTCGACATACACCGGTGAGGGTCCGAATGTACAAGAATGCAATGTTATATTCGATCTTTCACCGACGTATTTGGTGAATGTTGACATTCTCCGGTGAAAGTCGACACTCTCCAAATTCGGTCTTTTACAGTAACATATATATTACATAAAAATTATTTTTCTTATATAACGAAAGCACTATGTGAGTTTGTCTCCCCTTGGTTCGAAGCTACTTTTGAATTCTTGCAGTAAGCTTTCCCCTTTCCACAATCACAATATCAGATTCGCTATACTATGAAAAGAATTTTGAAAGTTAAAATTTTTCAAGACTTAGAATTGTTAGAAAGCAACTTGATACACGCAGAATTATTATTTTCTTTACGCTCATGATTTTTGTTAGATGACTACATTTTCTGTAACCTATTTGAAGCCATTTATCTTTTCTTTCTAAAGTTGAATTTTGTTGCTTAACTTCTCTTAATTCTATATTAAAGAGATTTCTAGAATAAGCCGCAGTAGCAGAGCCAGAAGGCCTTTCAATTTTGAAACCATTTTCTCCATTTCATCTTCCAACGTTTTGTTTTTCTTCTCCCAAGCTTTTGATGAGCTGCTCCATTTCTTCACAGGTTTTCGAAAGTATTTCATGCTTCTTTTCTAAGCGACGGTAATTGAGCCTAATAAGATTGAATTTAGGATTTGGAGAATTTCCACTTTTATTCTTTGTTTCATACGATGCAGTTGCTTTGAGTTTTAATGTCCTCTCCTCAATCATTTTCTTCTGTTTATTCATTTCTTTTGGGTCTTACATATTACTTACTTTAATTTGCAAAATAAAATATATTTTCACTCTAAATAAATATCCCATTTATTGCGTAATTGCTTTACAATAAAATAAAGACATTGAAGTAATCCTTCACACGCCGGGGTGGCTCTTTATTACCGGAGTGGAAAAAGTAAAATATTTTCATATCATCAGCGTGGTGATTTTCTAACTTTAACGCATAAAAAACTAGAAGAAAAACTGAACTCGGGTTTCAGTAAGAAGCGTAACTTTTCATTTTTGAATAATTTTAAATTTTCGAGACCCACCGTAGGGTTGCCATTTTCTTTAATATGTCGTTGCTTTAAGGACTAGTTGAAAATTGTAACTGATAAAATTTAAATCTGAAAATAAAGTTTGAACATTTGACAAAATAATTTTAATTATAATGCAAACACTACATAAAAGAATTACATGAGAATATTAATAAATTATCATAAAGAAATTTCCTCTGGGACAAAGGAAAAAACTCAAACTAACGGTTGAGTTTCAACTTCTTTAAAATTGTTTACTAGAGGGGCATTTCAGAAACTGGAGGCTGTTTTCTAGTGTTTAGTTAGAAGGCTGCTTTACTGTTAAGTTTTCATGAGCTTTCTGAGAAATATCTTCTTGCAATTATTAAATATAGATGAACTAAAGGAAGAAATGAAATTAGTTTGAAAAATTTGATCACATTAAAGCACAACGATATTTTTCTGTTCGTACGCGTTTAATTTAGCATGCTTCAGTAAACATACAGATATTTTTTGTCACATTTATCGTAAAGAGAATCTTTGAAAATCACTGGTTTTAAGTATTATCACAGGTGCAGCGAAGTAAGTGCAGAGAAATAAAAAAAATGGTTTTATGTTTCTATTTGGCAAATACAATACAATATTTTATACTGCAAATCAATAAATTTTTTCGGTGTAGGAAACAGGAAAATTCAGCTATGCTTTCGCTAGATTTTAAACTCAAGACCATCCAATGCTAGATGGATATGCTTCTAATTACAGCACGAATTGTCGCGATAAAGTAGAAAATCCATTAAAATATTAATAAATAAATAAATACAGTTAATCATTTTTATTGACCTCTATTACCTCTGAAATGACTACAGTACTTCCGAGAACATTATTAAACAATAGTGTAGAACACTGCTGGTAATCATAAGATAATTATTTCAATAGGGAGAGGAAAATTGTTTGAAACTATGAAATGTCAGTTTAAACTAACCTAACTCGCATCACTTGCAGTACATATAGTTAAACAAAGTGTATATTAGATTTTTTCAATATCTTTACATACACTGGTGTGCAAAACTTAAGCAACAGGCGTTCTTTTTGCTATAACTCTACGAGAAATCATCTGAGAGACATGAAATTCAGAAATAAGAGACAGCATTTTGTACTTGAACGATGACGAAAACAGAGTTGCGCAAAAATGAATACAATGCATACAGTATGGAATCAAACAAAAAAGGCGTTATTGAACTCATAGCAATGGTAGCTTCACACCATCTCTCCACACTCAGCACCAGATTATCCAACAGATCTTGAGGTACGAATGTCTATTCCTCAATCAGCATCTGTTTCAGTTGTTGTGTGTTCCCCGGAGGATGTAATCGTGCCGAGAGACGTCTCCCGAAAGCATCCCACACATGTCCTATGGTATTTAAATCAGGGGCGTACGTTGGCCAATTCATTCGACTGATATCTTTACTTTCCAGCAGATTCTGAACAGCAGGAGCCCGGTGTGGCCGTGCATTGTCATCCATAAAAACGAAGCCTGCTCCAATTGCACCTCCGAACAGATGCACATGGGGAAAGATCACCTCCTGACAATAGCGATCTCCAGTTATGCAAAACCTCTGTGGAGTTCTGTCCGCCTGTTCAGCATAATTCCTCCCCAGACGAAAACTGCACGACCACCGTAACGGTGTCTTTCCGTGATGTTACAAGGATGAAACCGCGTCCCGACCTCTCTCGAAATCAACCGGCGTTGTGAATCGCTTGTGGCACTAAAATGGCTCTCATCCTTAAAGAAGACACGACTGCATTGACGAGATGTCCAGGTTTTGTGCTTCTTGCATCTCTCTAACGGTGGCACCGAAGGCCAATATTCAAACGGATGCAGCGTTCAGGACGGCTGGCGAATACGCCACCTTTATGAAGGCATCTGGACACAGTAAACCGCGATACTTATCGCCCCGTTGCTGTACACAGTTGCTGAGCTATGGCGCTTGCTGACTGGTTTCAGACGCTTTTCGCCTGCAGGACGATATATCAATCATCTACTGCAGTTATTTTCCCGGGGCAGACACCCCCAACGATGCTGACAGCTGTACATATGATTTGAAAACTTTCCAAGTCCGCGAAACGACACTTTTGTTGATTCCGAACCCTTCAGCTACACTACAGCTACTACCACGGCAATTTTCCAGCTTTACGATCATTCTTCTACGTATGAAGTCATTGAGGTGATTTCTTCTAGCCATATTTCACGAAAGAGCTCACTGACACTTGCGAATGTCTTCAACTGCGTCTCCATCCTTCCTTTTAATGTAGTCTTGAGCTGAACGCGCCGACCACACGCGTTTTGCGTATGCTCACGTCGTCTGTGACGTTTGTTCCTCACATTTGCATACGTATGATCTTTCCACTGAATTGCGTGCTCATTGTACTGATTGCAAGAAGTCCTTTTCTGTAATTTCATGGCTATTTGATTAAAATTTAAATTGTTGTTTAAGCTTTGCGCAACAGTGTATTATCAGCTCAAAGCGGCAGTGGCCCGGAAGCGGTATTAGTCTAGGCATTTCACTATAAACAGCTAATGACTGTTTAAATGGTTTCCACCAAATATGTATTATTACGCTCCATTATATTTAAAGAAATTAAATGATGAATTATCTGCATAAATGTATGCATGTATTTTTGAAAAAACGACGGTACTGTAACAGCTTTAGATGTTGTTGCAATAATAATCTTGTACTTTTGAAATAGTTGAATTTGAAATATATATGTTAATAAATGGCAATGTTTGAAACGCCAACTCGAGAGCTGCGTGCGGTTCTCGCACGAAGTAAGAAAACGATTTTTAATTTAAAAAAAGATAGAATACGTTTTGGCTGTTAATTTTTGATGTTACCTTTTCTTCGACTTATATGTTGCAGTTATGAAATTGATCTATTAAATAAAGTTTGCTGTGTTCCAATGGAGTTTGCTTTAATTACGAAACAAGCATTACGGTACCTAGAGCCATCAAATTTTGAATAACGTAATCCTCCACCCGAACATGGGCACCTGGACGCCCGAATTTTGAACTCTGTTTTATTATCTATTTCAGATTTTGTAAACTTGAAACGATTTTTTGATTAACAAACTCAACGATCTCAAAGCAAGCAATGGCAATACTGTACGGAAAAAATAATTTTATTTCCAGCGGTGCTAGACTATCTATCGGAAATTCTAAAGATATGTTGTTTTTAAATATTTTGTGATATTGCTTTTGACTTGAATTTTATGTGGTTTAAGTGCGAAGAACATAACATTTAATAAATAAAAGTAACACACAAAGCGTTAAAAAGCGGCCCTTTGTGCGTAATACAAAACGTGAAAGCTTTCAGATTGTTCTCTGTTTGTTTTTATTACCGTATAAAGCGTTTAAATTTTAGATATTATTTTCAAGGAAAATTAAAGGGTGATATTTTAATACTGCCCTGTTGAGAAGAAGACTGAAAAACAGTCGATGTTTTTCAAAAACATCAAAACTCTGTCACCAATTATGAAAGGTCACGAAATTAATCTTTTGGGCTTATCTAAAAATGCGTAAGTTTTTTACATAACTTTATGCTGATTACACTTAATAGTTCTGCATCAGATAATGAACAGGAATGATATTACTTGACGAAAACATTCCTGCAAAAACTGCCTCTAAAAATCACCAGATTTCGGCAATTGTAAATCACCAGATCAAATCTAAAAATCACCAGATTTCGGTATTGTTGTTGTACTAAACATGACTTCTTTAAAGTGATCACCTTCACAGAAGAATAAAATCACCTAAAAAGTGACTATTCTTGCTAAAGAGGATCCATTACATTTATGATCAATGTTTAATCATAACTATCTTCGGATTCAGTAGAAGAGATTTTACAACTGATGTATATAGCTCAAATAAAGTAAAATAAGATGAAATTCATTGCATTCAACAATTCAATTTTTCAAAATCTGTATAAATGTGATGTAAAATTACTACAATATTTAACCTCCTGACTGGGTGATAAAAAATACCTTAACTGCTATGGAAGCGGAAGAATGTACTAACATTCTTGCTTGTAAAAATTAAACATTTTTTCTTCCTTGAACGAAGTAAAGGATGTATTGTAATCTCGAAAAATTTCGGATATCATATTTCAATGAAAATATCCATTTTGAACACTCTCGAATACGTCTGAACGATGTTTTTGCGTGACATCTGCACGTAAGGACAGAATAAAGGACATTTTGTTTCAAAACGGATTGTGAAATGGATTTAAAATGGATTCAGAAGAGATGTTTACGTGACGGCTGTGTGTTGTTGTTGTTACTTATGCTCACTTGTCTGCCAGTAACATCAGCCCAAGCCCACGGAAATTCTTGTGGGAAGCAGCGCAAGATACGCCTGTCCTTGGCAACAGCCCTAAGCACCTTACAGGTGACAGTGCGAGTTTAGCTTAGTTCCCCCAACAATTTTCATGGAGAGCACCCCGAAGAGACGAGTCCGAGGATCTCCCACTCTTCTCCCCTTCTACCAAATCACACGAGAGGACGCCATGCCACGCCGACACTATACATTTACAACATCCCTGCTTTCTCTGGGATTCGAACCCGAGCCCTTTGGTACAGCAGTCTGTGACGCTAACCACTGTAAGGGGTTGGGCGGCTGACGTCTGTATGACCGTACGTATGTATTTATCTTTCATAACTCGAAAACGTGTAGCTGTAGGACTTTGAAAATTCGTATATTGGACTGCTATAACATGTAGTTGTGCATCTCCCTTTTTCGTTGTAATCGGCCGCACAAAACTGATATATATTGTCACTCTGCTACGATGGCAGGAAGAAGAGACAGGAAGATTTACATACAACATCTTCCCAATACCTACTCTCAAGAGGCTCAAATGCAACCGACTCTTCCTCCAGGCCTGTACCAACCACGGGAAGGTCGCAGCGTATTACAGACGATTCCTCAGACGGGACGTCAACTGTTCTTGCGGTTTTCGCGGAGAAGACGCGGACGCACTACATTACCTGCTCTCCTGCCCTCTGACAGAGCACCTCCGACAGCAGTTCTTTCCTTCCGACTACATCACATATCTTGTGAATAGACTGTTCACGGATTATTACTGCAACAAGGGAATTTTAGAGATAATGAAGCAAGTGAATGAAAATAATTATATCCAAGAAACTGAAGATTAATGTAAAATGTAGAAAGGCGGCTTAACCGTCAGATTTATAGCAATGACTAGAATGACTTCCTAACCCTGTAGTGCCATTAACTTAGTTTGGCGGAACAGGTTAAGTAAGACCAATACCCGGATCGTGGATTTCAGTTTTTTATTGTTAGATAATGGTAAATTGTGCATTTTTTTCTTTAAAAATGATTGAATTACATTGCTCTTCTGTTCCAGTTAAGGTTTTTATCCTATAATCTGCTTGCAACAGTTGTAGAATTATTAACAATATAAAACTTGCTAAATGATACGAAGACTAACGAGGCTGCCATTTGTTTACATTTTAAACTCTTAGGATAGGTCGTCAACCTCAGTGTCTTTTTGTCCCGTGGAATGCAAAGCTCACTTTCAACTTGCATGGAACATTTTGTCTTCTTGCCCGCTGGCTGAATTGCTTTTTTGTGTAGAAACTCTAATTTTATTTTCGAAAATTATTTTTTAACTGTTTAACTGCAATTGTTTAGGTTGTTTCTATTTTTTACAATTTTTAAGATTGACGATTGATTTTTTAGATATTTTTGCTCTGTTGTGAAATGATAATTGAATTGATTTGAATGAGAGATATCTGAATATTC
Source organism: Stegodyphus mimosarum (assembly GCA_000611955.2). NCBI lineage: Eukaryota > Metazoa > Arthropoda > Arachnida > Araneae > Eresidae > Stegodyphus > Stegodyphus mimosarum. Next base: position 1,643,503 of record KK121855.1, read on the forward strand.
GAGGAAATAATTTTCAATGGAGTACAGCGAAAAATGCGTATAAATTAGGCCGTATAGGAAGTCCTGGTGTTATCATCAGATATTTACTATAATATCGCAAGCGCTACTTAAAGCATGTCATTGGCATCCGCCCAAAACACGTCGGAAAAAATGGGAGAGAAAACAACACAAGAGCAAAACATTGTGGAAGAAAAGAAAACAAAGGGAAATGTGGTATAAAATATCGTGGTGGCAAACTTGGTATAAAATATCATGGTGGTAAACTAGGGGGTTACAAAATTTCGAAGTTTTAAAACATACAAATATCGTGTACAAATTACTTCTAATTTTTACTTCTACAGAAGAAATACATCATTCTATTTTATCTTTAAAGTGGAGATTATCCTGCTGCTCATTGACACGAAATTAATAAGCTAATAAATTAAGGCAGAGCAACTCGTAGGCTAATTGCCTATGTGGAGGTATGCCTTCCCAAAGAATGTTCTGAGATACACCGACTGCCAAGTTACACATGAGAAAAACCATATTAACTCCCATGCAGCTAGCCCGTTTGCGAGGATTCGAACTAGGCTAAAATATCGATTCCATGCCGACATAATTCAGTACAAGACACGTAACGCCATTCTGTATGGTGGAATGAAAGAAAAAAATCACAGCTTCGTGAAGGAACATGTTTTTGATGAGGTTAATAATAAAAACGGAAATATTTAAAAAATAAATGCAATTTAATCAAAATTAATTGCGTTGATTAATTGAGACAACAATAAATAATTCTTTATATAAAAAGATATTTGATTTATCTTCTATGAAGATTATCTAAGAATGCTCACTAGAGAATTTTTACTCAGAAACTATTAGGGATTAGCAGGATAAAATTAACATTTCAGATCATACTACATTAACAATATACCCTGAAAAATTCCAAAGCTATTTTAATTTACCAAATATATAACAAACCACAGCGGTAATAAAATTCCTGAAGCTTCAATTAGATGTAATGTACTCCATTTTTTTAATCCGAGATAAAATTATATTTATGCGCATTAGAAATGAACAGGGAAATTAATCTTAGAAAAGAGTGCGAACCGTCAAAAGCTCACAGAATCCCCATGATAATAACTTCATGAAAGAGAGAATGGTGATTAGATTACTCTCCATTTCAACTGAATAAGAATTGCTTCTGAAGAAAAACTTCTTAAATGGCAATGTTTTTGATTGAAATCATTAAAAAATAAGCATTAAACGTTTCAGCTATTTAATTTCTGATTTTTAGTATCCGTGGTTATAACGACAGCTTGACACGTAACCGTTTTTTTTCTTTTAATTTTTTTGGTAAAGCCAGCAATAATTTCCTCCATCGTTAGAAAACGGATCAAATCATCCGTGAAATAATTAATGAGTTATTAAATTATTTTCTTTATGCAATCAGCTAGTGAAGCTTCCATTCCTCTGCAGAGAAGATAACTTTGGAAGCTAAACATTCTATCCGATACATATACACGCTGAAGATTATATTGGTGGAGAAATTGCCCCATTTTTTTCTTTTGCAAATTGCCTTTCATTGAATTAAAAACGCGTATAATTTATTTTTGTGATTCGACTTTTAATAAGAATAAATAGCTTTTTTGACAAATAAATATACACAATTTACTATGCCCTAGTCGCATAGAGCTGATAATTTGCCAAGCATATTTTTGAGCAATATCCGCATTTAAAATAGACATTATGCCGTTTAATAACAATACACTTACTGTACATTTTACGGTAATATAACTATTCAAAATTAAAAGCTTGTTCTAAAGTGATGCTTTCTGTATAAAAACTGACTTTGATTAAAACATTGAGTAAAATAAGTCATAGCAATTATAGTGCATAAGACAAAACTTACTATTTCTTTAGTATTTTCACGCAAATTTTGTGGATATCAAACACAGTGAAAAAACATCAAAGGCTGAAAAGCGAACTTTTTAACTTTGTTTGGCTTGCTTGGTCCAAAGCAATGTTTTAATTTTAGTTAGATGGTGTTAATTATGCCCAAAGACATCACTTACATAACATCTAGAAATAGCATACTGCTGATAAACTCGATGTGAAAGTCTGCAGAGAGCTAAATAATCTCTAGAGCATGACTTCAAGTACTGAAATACAATAATTTATAATTATAATTACGGTATGAGGTTTAAACGTAAGAATATCCGGTCGTCTTGCGGCACAAAGTCATTCCAGAATAACTGCGACATCCTAAGACCATTCTGCTCTGTCATGATTGATTCGAAGAGATCATTATGCTATCATTTGACAGATGACTTGAACTTCTCAGCACTGAAACTCGAAACCGCAGACCTACTGTTTTCCAAAAGTATTTTAAACATGTTTACATAAAAGTACATAAATACGTCTTCGTGGAATCTTAAGGTGCTTTATACCCAAATATTTCGTTCCGTATGTGGCAATACTCACAAATCTACCAAGGTGGGAGTATATATAAAACTGAATGTAGTGTTCAAAGACATTGGTCAACATTACTCGTCTGACTCTCAAGCTGCTGAACATTGCTTGAGATATCTAGGTATGTAGATAAGTCAGTTCCCTTCTTGAAACTCTCATGTACTTTAGATACACTTATAAGAAGAGTTAATGATTCTATTAGACTAACTGATGTTTCAAAAAGCATCAAAAATCGTTGTATATGTACTTGTCCGCTATAACAGATCGTACACCCACCAATAATCATTATGTTGAGAAAATAATTTAATAACTTGTTTGATTATAGCTGCAACAGGTTTTCATCACTATGCCCCTAAACAAGACAATATATTTTCATTAAGGTCCATATACATTTTCTTCTGTCTTGTAATGAAAGTTTTGTTTGATTTTTAAATATTATCTTTTATTTTATTTTCTTAGTTCTAAACATCAGTGTAAATTAATATTTTTATTGTAATAATAATTTACCTCTTTAAGAGCTATTACCAAACTATACGCGGAATACGAACAATTTCGAAGCTATATTCCATTTGCAGTAATTTGTTAACATTATGCATTTCATAAGTGATAGTATTGTGAGCACCAGTTTCGTTTGCAGAGGACCTAATCAAGTGAAATATTGATGGATGGATAAATTTCATACAGATATTTTTTTATAAAATCACTGTCCATAATTTTTGTGGCCGTGGCTGGTTCTCTAATAACTAATATTATTTCATCGTTTTAGGCACAGAGTTAAACCCTCTGTTTACGCTTTTTTCTACATTGGCGCCCGAACTAAAAAAGGCGGTGGATGATGATTTTCCACCACCGCGATTTGGCCATTGGGTCCCCAAAACCCAAGTCGCCCTTTAAAAGGGGGAGTATATAAGGTATTTCTCTCGCCTTCTTCGCATGCCTTCGTGGTGTAGTGGTCTGCATGCTCGACGTGTAACTGAGAGGTCCGTGGTTCGATTCCCGGCGAAGGCGTTGCTCATTTTTCATGTCTCCTGCTTTAAAAAATTCCTAATGTGCCTACAGTACAATGAATGGCATTATTGATAGCATTAAAATATTTTTGCAAATGGAAACGAATAATGGCAATGAGATAATGATATTGTATTATTTCGTTCTCCTCTTATAGGTGATTATTAAAGTGACATTTATCGTAAGATTTAGAATTAAAATATATTCTTGTGACAAACAAAGCGCGTCTGCGATAAGTCACTGTTGTACGCTGTACTTTGATTATACCAGTTAGACACATTTAATGAAGGGCTTCAGACTGATGCTTCTTCTTTGTATTAATTTTATTTCCCAATTAATATATTAGGGGCGTTATAAGAAATTATGCCTTTGGAGCTTATTTCTGTAAATTCGACAGTATGTCTATTAGTATGCAATATTCAGTTTGGCTCATCATAGTAATTGAAGGTATTCAGATTGCCGGCTTCAAGAAACTCAGAGCACCTGAGCAGCTCGATACGAAATTTGAGTTTCGATTATTCCTTTAAGCAAGTGAGTGGAGGCTACTTAGCAAACCTTCCTCACAGTTTGATTGTGATTAATCCATAATTTAGAATCCGAGGGTCTTTTAGCTAGGCTTTTGACAGAACTTTCCTAACAACAAATTTTAAATACCCCTTATTATGAAAAAACATTACAAGCACAAGCAGCCTTTATCTTGAATTCTAACTCGGGTCCAAAAGCGTGTACAAAACAGCGGCCACTTGTTACCGTACCACTCTAACTGACTCTTGATGTAGAATAGGAAGTTCTAGATTGAGATTTCAGGCAAAGCTCGTTCCTTGAAATATGTACCTATTTTAATAAATGCAACCTAGAAATAATTTTTAGCGTTTTGCAATTCTTACTTTGTAATCTCCTCTCATTAAATGATCGAATTAAGATAAACTGAAAAATTTGTAATTAATTCATTTCATACAAAGATATTTTTACAAAACCAAATTCTTAAAATATAAATTAAAGTTCAGAATTATAAAAACTCAATTTACAAAGCTTTGAAAAACTCGGCTATTTAAGAAAAGGCTTTCCATTTACTTTGTAATATCCATTTTGCCCTGTCTTTGCTTGATTCTGACTCTTAAGATTCAATAATCAAAATATTTAATTTAGTCTTTAAAACTGAAGAGTAGTGTAAATCAGAAAATAAATATGTTGAAAATGCTATAAAGTGTTAAAGAGACTAAATAACAATTACTAAATAAACAAACAAGTGAAGAATTTATAATATTTCCATAATGAGATTCAGTTTTATATTTTGCTAAAAACTATGAATGTTTTCATATTATACTTAATTGAAATTTCTTATTCTCAAAAAATACAACATATAAGATATCTTCAGGTGAATTTGAAAACACAGACTATCCAAGAATAAAAGATGTATTTTCTCGTCAAATAAGATTTTCAGTCAAATATAATTTTAGTTCAATGTTGTGTTCATCAAACAACTTTTCATTTGAGAATCATAGAACTATTAGTAGACGCTCATTAATTCTGAAGGCATCTTTCAAAGTATTCCCAACTCTTCACACTTGGACGTTTTAAAAATGCTTCAAATTAGCCTTGATGTTCTTTTACTTTAAATAGCCACCTGCATTTTAAAAATGTGAGGTTAATGGGTCTCCATTTATAGCACGTAAAAGTAATTTTCCATTCATCAATCTTATTAATTGAAAAGAAAGATACTATACATATAAATCGGTACTCAAATGAATATTTTCAAAGAATGACTGTGTATATATGTATGACTATTGGTCAGCTTATTAAGAATTTTATTTAGATCTTGCAAGATGACTTTACACATTTGGAGCTCAAACAGGTTAAAAAGTTATAATGTTATCGAATCTTAAATTTCATTTCTTTTGAACAGATTTTTAAAATAATACATGTATATGCGTTTATGATGCATTCAAACTATTACTCTTGAACGGCGTTTTTTATTCCATCACCGTTGATGTAATAAGTGCCAACAAATATTGCTTCAGCTCCTATAGTCATTTGAAATTAGGCTTATTGAAGAGTGTGGTTGAAAGAGAGGTTGATATTTTGATTGCTTAATCGCTGTCTGGGAGACATCGGAACTGCACGCAAGGTCATTTTTATAGAAAAATAATACTTTTGTGCCGAAGTTTCTACCAGGAGGTTCCTTTTTTGCCTGTCACAAGATGAATTTTACTAAGTATGCTAAAGGACAAAATTAAAGTATATGCGACTTTTTAATCAATGTCAAGGTAACAAAATGTAGTTTTATAACAATATTTAATTCTAATGATGTATTTGAGGGTGCAATAAGAGTAATATCATATGTAATTTAACAAATTAGAGAAGAACATATGTCATAGCATTGAAAAACGTTACAGATATTAAATATGTTTCACAAATACAGGTTTACGTGTTTTCAGCATAATAGTCAACTAGCCTTCGATATTGAGGCTTATTAAAAGATAACAGGTTGCATGTTTGCACGTACTGAGATACATTACAATCCAAATTTTACTGAATTTCTTCGCGGTCGCTTTCAATAATTTTTTTTAGCAATATTCCTAGTTTAGACTTTATATTTTGCATTATAAAACCTGCAATTAATACGACACATATAACCAATGAGTAACTGCTCCATCTTCATTCAAAAAATTGGCGATTAATCTTTGCCCAGCAGATTGCTTGGTCCTGAGCGTATAGACTCGAAAGTAACCACTGTAATTCATGTCCCTTGTTTTAATTTTTCGACGATAACTGTCAATCTAAATTCCGCTACTGTCATTAGCCGAAAATGAAAATTATCTTCAATGCCGTTTATTGTAAAAGTCATGCTGGAAATATTTCTTTACTACAGAACAACCAGTTTGCTTTTTCTCCCTTTTTGGAATTAATATCCGAGGTAACGCATCTAATAACGCATTTAATATACTTAGATTTCCATGGAATACTTACTACAAAGATCAAATGTCGGTGCCTATTTCCACTACAGATTGGAGAAAATTTGACATGTGATATTTCAACATATACTTCACCTCTTTCATATTTCATCCCATCACTTCGTTAGTGATGTTCACATTGCGCTTTTGTCTAGACTTAAATCTCTAACTGAGATTACCTCATGTTTACGTTTATGAATACTTAGCAAGATGTACTTAGCTTAGATGTACTTAGCAAGATGCACTTAGCTTTCATTTGTCAAGAACTAAGTTTCCAAACGTTATTTGATATTTGTGGTATTCGAATACCAATAACATTCCTCAGCGTTATGAAATGAGCTGTCTATAGTTTTATTATTTAACTTTTAATGATAATTACCTGAAAACGAATATATTAGAAAGTTCTAGTTGCGTATTGTCGCTTCACTATTTATTTTTAATGACTTTATAGAGACATTAGGTTTTTTTAAGCAGGAGTTGTGAAACATAAGCAGTGACCTCGCCAGAACTCGAACCTAGGCCTCTCGAATACACATCGAGTGTGATAACCGTTAAACCACGAACACACGCTGAAAGGAGAGGTAAAATAACTTATATACTCCACCTTTTAAAGGGCGACTGTGGATTAGGGGACCCAGTTGTCAAATCCTGGTGGTTAAGAATCATCATTCACCACCTTTTAGTTCGGGGGCCACTGTAGATACATTGGGTTCTTTGAAGCAGGTGATGTGAAAAATAAGCAACGCCCTCGCCAGGACTCGAAACTGAACCTCTCAAATATGCGCGAAGTTTGCTAACCATTACACTACGACGACGTGCTAAAAGGAGGGAGAAAATAAATACCTTATAACGTTATGAACGTTTTCTGATTCCGCACAGAAATCTGTCGAATTCCTTGCTGTAGCAAATTAAGTTTACATATAAAACTTACCAAAAAAAATATGTGCAGTATTTGCAATTGTAAAATAAAATTGACCAAGAATAAGTGTCAAGTGGTTTAATAGTAAAAGTGGTTTCGGTCAACATTCTTTCCAAAAATCTCAGCCGCTAATTACGTTTCGTTTTCAATAATAAAAAGAATTATTTTCTTTCTAATAAAAAATGAATGATGCAGTTTGCAACGAACTATGAATATTTTGTTTTAAATATCATACCATATTTTCTCGAAAGTGATTACTTTGAATAAGAAATTTTGTGAATGATTTTTAAATTTGATTACCTGTGTTTAGAGTAAATACAAAACCAAAACCAATTCCAGAATTTAAGTCTTACAGCAAAATGCTACTCTTTAATACTCTTTAACTAACTTTTTGGAGCTTTGTATTTCTTTTATTCTTACAAAATGCTTAAATTATATTTCGATGAAATGTTTCGAAGAAAAATAATAATGCTGAGGCTTGCAAATTAGATTTTTCGGATAAGCGGTTGGCATATTCTACAGCTGGATGTATGGTGGTGATTCAAAATAACGTGCCGAAAATTCTAGAGCAAATTCTGATAACGCTTTGCATTTTCCGTTTCTTGAACCCCGGGGGACACTAGTTTGCCATCTGGTATAACAAAATTTGATAATACAATACTGCGATTTTTACCCGAAGAAGTGAAGAAAAAGTAGATCGTGACAATTTTCGTTTTGCATATTTTCTGTCTGGAAAGCCGCCACATTAATATGTCAGAAACTGAAACTATTTTAAGATAACTTATTCATGGTAAAATGTCTAGAAGTTATTTCTAGAAAACTTAAAGATTTTCTTACATCACATGTCACAAATTTGAATTTATACATAACTGTGTGGGGTTTGCCTTCTTATTTCACAGTTCAATCTTTGAAATCCCCGAACACTAGTAACCAAATAACCGCTATAGTGTATGAACAAAGCCGTAAGACTCAAGAAGGGTTATGTACCCTTCTTTCTCAAAATAAATATAACACAATCAGCTCCTAACTCCGAGCGTACAGCAAAGTCTCCACTTGGACTTGAACTTAAATTAATATGAAATTAAACTTAAATAGCTTAACTAAAGCTAACTGAAAGGTATAGCCGAAGCTATCAAGATTCTATGTAGTTGGCCCCTAAATCTTAATTAAGTCGGCGAAGGCAATCACGGGCCTAAAGTACGGCCGAGCGTAGCAATAGCTGAGAGAGACGTAGGCAAAGGCAAACTGCGCTAGTCAGGAACTCTGGCTCTCTAACGAAGTCGGTGAAAACATCGATTTAAATACTATTCTTACTCATTTGCATTAACCGCGGTTCTGAAAATACATTCTGGTAAGAAATTGTAAGCTGAAGCTGGAATGGATAGGAAAGATTCATAAACTTAAAATAACTGTTATAAAATAAAGATAAACCTTACAACTGAATCAAATAGTTCTGCTCATTGCGTTTCATTCAATAAAATACTTCAGACAGCTGTTTTCGATTAAATACAGAGTAGATCGAGAAGAAGTGAATAGTGCATTTATTGAAATATAATTCTGTCATCGGAAGTCTCACACTTAAATTCAAAAATTAAATTTAAGCTTTGCATTTTCTAATACTTGCTTACAGGTAGATGCATATTTAGTTAATGATATGAAAGTGAACAGATCGAACGCGGAATGTTTTGATAGTGTTTAATTTAATGACTTCCCCTTATAATTTCATTCATTAGATTGCTAGGATGAAAGACATGAGAATAGACGTCGAGGGTTAAAAACAAAAAATAAAACGTAAACGATATCAAGAAAACTAAAAAAGCAATGTTTCTTAATTTATCTATTGTATCTAATAAATAATTCTCGATAACATGTCAGAAAATGATGGGAAAAGAAAATTCAGATATTTCAGAGATGGGAAAATTTCAGGATTATATTTATTTCTTATCGGATGTTATACAGGTTTGACAATTTTTGGCCCTTTGAATTAAACGAGGAAGTATCACTAAATAAAGTACATCCAAAACCTGCTGCACATAATATGCTCGAATGTGTTTGCTTATTATTTTAGTTTTGTCTTCAGCAGCTTTATCTTTTCTAAAAAGATGATTTTTAAATGTTAATTTTTCAAACGTTTTCAATTGTTTTCACTGATATAGACATACACTCACGTTTGTGAAAATTGCAACACCAAGAAGGAATCGTCATAATTGAATGCAATTTAATACACAGTTGAGTGGTAGTGGTACAAATAAATGATTAAATGTTCAAAGCAAACAAACAAGAACAAGAGATCAGAATCAGTATTTTGTGTGGCCACCACGCGCCGCAGTAAGTGCTGCTACACGACGTGGCATGGAGTGAAACAAAGTTTGAATGTCTGACTGAGGAAGAGCATTCCATATCGTTTGTACGCGTACCCAAAGTTCGTCTGCAGACGCAACAGGACGAGGATCACGAGCAAGACGCCGACCAATGACATCCCACACATGTTCAATTGGCGACATATCCGGGGAACACGCAGGCCAAGGAAGAAGCTGTACCTGCTGCGCTGCAAAGAAGGATTTAACAATCCGAGCAGTATGAGGGCGGGCATTGTCCTGTTGAAATACAGCGCCTGGCAAGCTTTGAAGGAAGGGAACAGCTTCGGGCTGTAGAACTTCACGGATATACCGGTTGCTGTTCAGATTGCCCACAATTCGTAGCAATTGAGATCGTCTATGATATGCTATGGCGCCCCAGACCATAACTCCGGGTGTTCGTCCACTGTGGCGTTCGATAATGCACTCCGGAAGGTGGCGTTCACCGGCATAGCGTCTGACACGAATGCGGCCATCATGGTACCACAAATTAAAGCGGGATTCGTCAGAAAACACGACATGCTGCCAATCAGCACGCCAGTCTCTATGCTGATTGGCCCATTGTAGCCGCAGGCGGCGATGGTCGTGCGTTAGGGGGATCCTGTATAAAGGAGTCCGTGCGCGCAGTCCACACTGAGGCAGACGTCTACGAATTGATGAAGCACACAATGAAACACCTGTAGCTATTGACCACAGTGCTGCCAATTGTCTAGAGGAAGCTGTACCGTCCGTCCGCGCCATGCGGACCAGGTGTCTATCATCGCGAGCTGACGACACATTTCGGGGTCCTATCCCGGATTTCCGAGTTGTCCGACACTCGTCCGTCCACTGCTTCCAAACGCGCATCACTGTGCTGCTGTTACGCTGCACACGAGAGGCTACTGCACGATACGACAATCCAGCTTCACGAAGGCCGATGATTCTCCCTCGTTCAAACTCTGTAAGTTGTTCAAATCTCGCTCTCTTTCGTCGACGAGGCATAAGTACAGATTGAGTTAACGTTTACCACTAGCAGATAACCACCGATAACCATACACGCCTCGCTACAGCCGTCTATTTATTCGGATCCATCAGCCGTTCAGAGGGCGCTGCTCAGCATACGCATGCGCTACGGATTTGCAATTCTAATCATTTGCATATCATGCGCTACTTTGCATTTCCTGAAAATTTCAGCTCACTCGCGTAAGTCCTTCATGGTGTTGCAATTTTCACAAACGTGAGTGTATATACGGTGTGCAAGAAAAATGGTTGCATGCTTTATTTCTTTAAATACGAATACCAGATACATACTGGCACAATATATAAAATAAAGTAGAGAAATTTACAAAAATAGTTTCAGTAGTTAGGATAAGAAAGTTAAATTTTTACAGGGTCTTCCTACAGCAAAACGTTTATTTAGTAAAATGTTCTTTATGCTTCGAAATTTTTTAATATCAGTTCTTCTTAAATTACGAACTCTAAGTTGTATTTACGTTCTTCTTACGTTACGTTGTATTACGTTCTTCTTAAATTACGAACTCTAAGTTGTATTTTTCTACCGCAAAGCATACGAGGGATTGTGCATATTTGCAAATTGTATCTCTTCTTATTTAGCGGGCGATTTTGATTTAAAGTAACATTTCCCATGCCCAGATTTCCAGAAGTTAAAATCACAGCCTCTTACATTTTTACAGTTAAAGTAGATAAGAAGATTCGCTTTGGCTTGCAAACAACGCAGCATTATATTTTACTGACTGATAATTGTTCTTAAATTTTGAATCATTTTAAAGGGCTAACAAACCTATAAGTCGCACAGTATCCAGGTCCTTTCAACTCAAAAACGATATGAAGTTTCTTCCCATATTGGTTTTGCCACCCTTAATCAATGCAGTGACACCAGATCTCGATCATTCAGTACACATATTAGAAATGCATTGTCGTCCAAACGGTATAGTGGTTAGAAAGATTACTGCAGTACCGAAGGGACCGGTTTCGAATCCAGGGTAAGTCATGGCTCTGACAGTCCGTCCCTTCATAGCAGGCAACGGTGGCCGCTTATTAATTGCCTCCACAATAAAATGGCCACCAGTTCTGCCCTTAGGAGTGGCCAGGGTTGAATAAGTATATTTCCGCCATTGGATCTAAAAACAAATGTACATAAGCTTTATTTCCTTTAACTGCTTCAGACTATTTCGTTCTATCTGGAATTTTTTAAAAATTGATCGCGTGCAGTAGTGCCAGAGCAGAAATGTTGCTTAACACTGGTAGTTTCTTTCTAAGCAAATGAACTGGCAGCACGGTTATTTTCGAGGTCTTCACTATGCATTGTATGGATACGAGTCAGTTTTTTTTCTCAGAACGACCTCCACGAAGGCATTCTTTCCCTTAGGTAGATATCCCCCAAATTCTTTGCCACAACCAAATTAATCAAACCCAAATTCTGATCTAATTTCTTGGCGGCAAACAGATTCCACAGATTCCAAGTAGAACGATTCGTTGCGTCGAAGGAAACCACAGTAAAATGGTCTTTACTATTGCTCATGCTTCTCAAATAAAATTACTACTTTCAAGGAATACAACTAATTTCTTAGTGAATTAAAACCAATAAACAGCTTGTTCCTCAGCCGAGCTTTGTTCGATCATAGTCTCGATAATGTTCCCAGAGCTAGTGATGAGCTGTACATATTTCAGATTTATTTTATCAACTAAAATAACACCACAAATCACGGCATGTTCGATGATTACATCTACAAGAGATTCCAAATCTTATTATTTTGCTAAACAAAAGTTGGCTTCTTTCAGTCTTTCGTTTTGCGATTGTTCTACCAATTTAGACTTTCCGAAACTCAATAAATCTTAAGCAGATGGAAACAGTTGAAACTTTTCTAGCCATGTTTTTGTTCACGTCATCAGAAAGGGAAACATTCTTTTGATCAAAGCAATCATAAAAATTTATTACATACTTCATTCCTTTTTAATGAGTTAAAATATTACATATATTTAGGTCAAAATTTAACACCAATGTCATATTTTTCTCTCACTAACATAATTTTCAATTTATTCCTATAGATCAGGGGTTGTCAACCAGGGGGGAATTACACTATTCCTCATAATTTCATAATTTCAAAGAAAGCTGTCGCCAGGCTCTTATTTACCTGTTTCGCTTTCAGTTTTAGTTTATGAACATGAAAAACTACTTTCTTTCATGTTTTGGTATAAAACAACGGAATAATGAAGTCTTTCACCCAAGCGTGGGCATCAGGAATTCAAAAATTTGAATGTGTTATTTCTTCTACTATTTATTTCATTTTTTGGAAAACTAACGAATTTTTGATTAACAAATTAAACAATTTCAAAGCGAACAATAGTAACACTATATCAGGAAACAAAAAATTACCTCTAGCGACCGAGACTGTCTATTGAAAATTCCAAATATATAATGTTTTAAATATTTTGTGCTTTGCTGTTGAATCGAATTTTATATGGCCTAAGTTCGAAGAAAGCGATATTTAATAGATGATGTAATCACACAGAACGTTAATAATAATAAAACAAAACACATTTTGTAAACTCATCTTAGCAAGAAAACTGGGCATTAGTATGATGAATTGAGAAAAGATTGAAAAAAAACACAGAAAAACGCATATTGCTATGCTGCTTTTAAATTTTTTGTAGTTTTATTGTTGAATTGTATATCACGTAAATGTGAAGTAAATGATGCTCAATAATAAAGCTGAAAACTGAAAAATGGGTTAATAAGGAGTGAGTCTAACTGGAGACTTGTAGACTGTGAGGTCAGCGAAAGAATTAAAAACCTTCATAAAACCTTTTGGGCGACCGTTAAAATCTGAAACCTTTCAGTGTATTTTTTGTCTTGGTAGTCTTAAAACACATTAAAAATAATCTGAATTTAAATAAACTCATACGCATGTTTCCAGTTTGGGAGAGGAGGGAGGATGATCATCTAGCAATGGTGAAACGGAAGCATGGAACTAAAAAACTGTTGAGAACCACTGTTATAGATCCTATACTGTATCTGAACTGCTATTTTCTTAATATTTTTCACAATAGCTTAAACTACATTAGCCAAATACGACAAGCTTTGGAATTTTCAGCCGGAAAACATCAGACATATGTTGGGAAAAAAAAGAATTTATAAATCATTATGCATAATTTGTGGTCTGCAAATCCCATTTTTTTGTCATGAAACTTATTCAAAAAATTACCTTCAGCTCCTGAAATAATCTTCCTGTTAGCATTTCAGGTATATAAGAATTTTCTTTGGTAGATAATGTTCTAAATTCTAATTCCTTCTATACTGAGCTTTTAAGTAACTTGATTTTGATTTATTTCTCTTTCACTCCATCAACAAATGAAGCTAAGAATTTCTTTAACCAGAAAGCCTTAGAACGTGTTCCTAGTTTTGCAACTAAACATGTGTCTGTTCATTCTCATTTTGGATATTGTTTAATTCATGATACTGTTTGAGCATGGAGCTAGATTTGTTTTACATTACGGCACATGCTGATTTTAAATTTTGGCCCATTTAAGGAGGAATACAAAATAAATCTGCCTAATACCATTTCTCGTAAAAGATGAAAATTTACAAGTTACGGATATCTTTTCAGAATACAAATCACATAATTTTCAATGGACAGTTGATGGAGAAATTTTTCTAGCTGGTGGAAGTTACGTGTACATAACTACAAATACTGTTACATATTGTACTTAAAAATATTGTTACTTATACGTACTAACAACTATTGTTTGTTTTTTGGAGCGATTACTTGAGACCAGCGTTAAGTTTTCGTCGCCCCATATAGTTCTTGCCGCTTCTAAATTCTCCATACATTTAAACCTCCAAACTTTTGCAATACGTAAATTCTCTCGCAAAATGTGATATCCTTGGCTGCATCTTCTTTGAAGTCGGCTCTGCAATTGCATAATCTTGCATTAAATTCAGTTTGTGAAACTAGTTCCTTTACCAAGACAAGAATTTAAAATACATGTTAATAGATACGATATTTAATCGTAGTCGATGTTTCATTCAAAATAGATATATTACTCTTAACACGTATGTAATTTCCTTTTCATTAGCTTAGTCACATTTTATGAAACTCCAATTTTTGAGATATAAACAAGTAATGTGTAATACCGAACTTAACGTAATTAGTCTATGTAGGAGTCACTGCGAAGTTGATCAATCTGAACTTTTTACAGGAATAAATTAGTTTTGATCGCATTATTTCCTGCCTATTGACTAAGTTTCTTAATATGCAACTCATCTTCTTTAATATTTACCCAATGCACACGTATATCTTCAGAAGCACCCACTTTATATGCAGAAGCGTCAGTCTAAATAAATTCCAAAGATCTCACTCTGCGTTCTCTTAGGGAAAATTTCTTAAATAAACCTGATAGTAAAGAATTCTCAAGTCAGGAAAACCAATTAAAATTCTTAAATCTTCAAAGAGAAGCTCTGGAACACGGCAGAGGTAGTAAGCATATTGATCAGTTGGGATCTTAATGTTATTATATCTCTTTGATGTTTCCTTTAACGTTGTGGGGTTTTACTTATTTAATTCTAAAGTTCTAACTTAGAACCCCACGAACACTAACAAGCGAATAATCGCTTAAGTATATGAACAAAGCACGTAAGACTTAAGGAGTGTTCACAACCCTTTATTTCTCAGTATATTTACAATCAGTTCCGACTTGGAACTTTACACAAAGCCGCCACTCGGGATTGAACTTAAAATAATAATAATTTAAACTAAAACTATCTTAACTAAGCTATTTGAAAGATATAACAGAAGCTATCAGAATCTAACTAGCTGGCCCCTAAGTATTAATTAAATCGGCGAAGCCAAGCAAGGGCCTAAGGTATGGCCGAGCGAAGTAACAGCTAAGAGAGACGTAGCCAGAAGGCAAACGCGCGCTAGTCAGAGAATCAGACTCTCTCCCTAGAAGTCGGTGAAGTATCGACTTAAATAGCACTCTTTTTCATTTGCATTTACTACGTTTCTGAATTTACATTCTGGCAGGAAATTGTAAGCTGAAATTAGAATGCAAAACTGAAAATATCTGTTAATAAACTTATGTTATATAATACATACTTATCTTAATTCAGTATCAGTAACTGAAGAATACTTATCTTAATTGTAATGACTATCTCTAATTCTGTTATCAGTCATAGAAGTTATTAATTTGATTTTATTAGTTGATATTAAATTTTGCTTTGTTAAAAGGTAATTGTTGTCAATTTGATTTTGGCAGTTTTGGTTAACTCTGAATTTAAGTTGCTTATGTTAATTTTTTCTTTTATCCTTAAGGTTGCTTGGTTAACCATTTAATTTTGTTCTTTAACTGTAAATTTTATCTTGGTTTTTGTAATGCTTGTTTAACGCTTAATCTTAACTTGTTTTTTTTAAGTTTGATTTCTGGTTAAATTTGTTGTTAAATACAAAATGAATGTTAAGATTAGTCTACTTAATCTTGTTTGTTTCACTCATAATTTAGAACACTGTACGCAATAAATTAAATTAAAAACTTGAACGGGTTATTAAGGTCATTTTCACTTTGAATTTTAACGTTCGTTGTTTTACACAAGTTAGTGTATAAAGTTCATTAAGTTTGTTAACGTACCTCTCTTTCTGGTAAAGTTTGAATTCATATTTTCTGACTCTGGCGGTAAATTCGTTTATGGTGTTGTAGAAACATTCTTAAGAAACAAGAATTTCGCTATGTAATTATTATATTTCAACTGTAGAAATATTCTTAAGAACATGAATTTTGCTATGTAATTATTATATTTCAACTGTAGAAACATTCTTAAGAAACATGAATTTCGCCGTGTAATTATTATAAATAAACTGTAGAAATGTTCTTCGGTGTTTAATTAATTTAGTAATTAAAAGCAAGTTTTCTTTAATTCCCTTTCACAAATTTTTACGTTGTGTTGGGAATCAGGATTTATCACTTCGTTTTCGAAATTTCCCTGGAGGTTCAGCTCTCCGAATGCTTATCTCTGCCAGACAGTGATCTGGAAAATTGCCTTTACGAAGTGCAAATGTGCACCCTGCTTCAAAAGATTTTTTTGTATGCAGCTACGCCACGCCGGGGTTTTGGCACTGGGTGATTTGGATTTCGTTAGGCTTCCACCATGCTAAAGTGACACCTTGTGCGAGGCTAGCTGAAGGAATGCGTTATTTCTTTTGTAGATTACGTGGTTGACCTTTTGGCGACAATTGTAATTCTTGTAGAAATAGGGATTATCCGCCAACATCCGGCTTACCACCCCATGTCCTCACCGTACTGCGTTGGATTCTCCTCATAGGGTTGCCTTACAAATGGCGGCTTTTGGAACTTCAAGATCGCCAATCCAGGGGCTGGCGAAAAGAACAAAAACAACCTGCAGCGATATTCGAGAAAGGGGATTCGGAAGTTTTCGCCGGACAAGAAGCAGTTGCTGAGACCGAGTATTTGTCTGTCGAAGATAAAACTGAGAGAAGGCCAGCTAAACTGTCGGAGGGAAGCCATGGACAGGAAGAACGCCTGATACCAAAATTTTTTTCATTCTAATTTTGTTTTATTATTGTTTTTACAGATTTCTTACCACGGCCGGAGGAAAATGTGTTCCCTTCAAGGAAACTTGACACGTGTCCATAATTGAAAATTAATCAAGGTGAGAGAGCCCTCCTAATGTGTTAACTTATGAAAATCTAAGGTATGTGAATTCGTTTTTTTTTTTTTTTTGTTTCTACTGACTATGTGCCAACACCTAAAAATGTAATTTGTTAAACAACTATTGTTGTTGGATACGTTTCTGTTCATCAAGCCATTGTTCCGGCTTTAGTCACTAGATGATTTCTTTTGTACACTGCCCGAAAAAAATGCTGTAGAAATTTGTTGTTAAATACAAAATAAATAGTCTACTTAATCTTGTTGGTTTCACTCATAATTTAGAACACTCTACCCAATAAATTAAACTAACATTTGAACGGGTTATTATTACTTTCCCCACAACGCATAATTATGAAATATTACACTTGTTGCATTATCGTTATGGTATTTACAACTATATTTGTTTGATACTCATTTAACTTACTGATATGGTGCTTTCAATGTTTGTCACACAATTCAACCCTTTGCAGTATTTTAGTGCTGATATGATTTAAAAGTTGGGTTACACGATCATGGCACTCATGAGAAATGAATCAATGATGTTAAAAGCTAAAAATACCATAATACTTAGGATAAACCTTACAACGTCTTAAATATAAATGTGAGAATCTCTTTAATGCATAATTCACAAAGAACAGATATTGAACAATTAGGGCTTCTTCTTCGCAATTAAACAGTTATAATATAATGATTTGCAGCAAAATACAGAAAGTTGAATTTAAAAGAATTCGAACACATTTCTATAGTAATAAATATGAAAAATTAAGCATTAATTGTTTACAGCTAGATATATTTAAAAAAATATTCATCATCTTACAAATGAGTAAAAAATATCTGTTATCTCAGAAATGAGTTAAACAATTTTGTAATTTGTATTTAATCTGAATACAATAAAACGCACATTTAAAAAATGCTATGTACTTTTATAACTTTATAGCTTTTACTCTCATTGTATCACAGAATTTTAGAACGACAAATATACAGAACTATTAAATTTTCATCCTTCTTCACCTTGCGTAATGCGTAAAAATAAATTAAACAATCTTCGCATAATCTTTTAAAAAAGGCTCGAACAGCAAATATAAACTTAAGAGCTAGTGCCTTCATGAAAGATTTTCGAAAAGAAGTGTTCCTCTTCGCTACGTTACACAAGTGTAAAACCACATGAAAGCTCATTAAACCCGCCCATTTAGGTTAGGTTAAATTATTGGAATATGGCAAAGCACACGAAGGCTATCTGTCTAAGGGAAGAGATGTCTTCACGCAGTACGTTTTAAGGAAACCTGGATCTTGTTCACATTACACATGGGAAAAACCACTAAAATCAACAATGCAGCCAGCTTATTTACTGGAATCAGACCCAGATCAAACTCCGAGTATTCAGTGGTGTGAAACACATGACCATTGATGGGAGTTCAGTCCATTCAGATTCTGGAAGTAGGATCAAGACCGAAGTATAAGTTTTCCACGGCTTTAAAATTTCTAGCATTAATAGGCCTCAGGAAGTTGGTTGAACATTTTGTGTAAAACAGAAGGAACTGGTTAAGCAAAAGTGTAGCAGTTTTCAAATAAGTATGCTAATCGTAGAATCATTAGGATTTATCGATATAGGAGACGTGAAAGATGTGCATTTCTCTCTTTGAGAGTCGGACAACCAAACTCCTGATGTTATCTGGAAATGATATCCAATTACACCAAGAAGGCACACGGACAGGTGGCAGAAAATGTGTTATAACGTGAATTGCACTAAAATTTTTTTTTGCAATAATTTGTGCGTGTAATCCCGAAATTACGACGTTTAGCAGGATTTCTAGTAGTTTTGTTCATAAAATTATATGTGTCTTAGTTAGGAATGCAAGTATAAAATCAGATATTTGACCATTTGTATTTAAATCTATTCATGCAAATTTCAAGTCCATCCATTAATTCACATTTGCATGATCCAGTAACAAACTCGTAGGTAATAGCAATAAAATTTCTAAAAAGTTTTAGTATCGCTCTATGACAACACTTTCACAGAAGATAAAAATCATCTGGAACAGTAAAGGTCAGTATTAAAGTAAATCCATTATATTTCTCATTTAGGTAGTATCACCATGAATATATGAACGCATCCTGCAGCAAGAAGTTTCAAACTACTGATAGTTGCGTAGAATGTTTCATTTTCTGAAAAGTTTCATAATGTTTCATTAGTTTTTTCTGATATGTGTGTATACTAAATGGTCAGCCATTCCCACTTGGAAAAACTTTCGGTTTTAGCTGTCGTTCTTCGTGCTTTCTTCATAATTAAATAGTTACATTGATGCTAGTTACTTAATGTTCATTGGTGTCCAAGTCGTTTTAGTAGCGAAACAACTGATAAATCGTTAGCTCCAATTCCTGAAGAGGCTTAGCCATTAGAAGTTTCGTCGTATATGTTACTAGAAATCAATTATCAGGATAATATCTTCTACAGGCCATTCGCGTCTATACAGTGATTAGCGGTCCTGCTGCATCACTCGTTGGGTTAGGGTTCAAATCCCGGAGAAAGCATAGCTACTTATTTGTAAGCGTAGAGTGTCTGTGCGGTACGGGGGAACTTAAAATACACGGTGAGCCAAAAGTCCATTAGAATGTTTTGGTGCTGAGAAAAGACGGTGAGAGACCCTCGGATTCGTCCAGGAGTGATCTTGAACAAAATTGGGATGAAGGTGGTCAAACTCATATTGTCATCTACATGGTGTTCAAGGTCCAGGCAGCGACAGACGCAGTACAGCATTCCTTCCCGCAATAAAAATCGTGGACTTGTTCTGATTAAGTCAGAAAAATGAAATAAACCACAACAATATATCTTCCCCGAAAGCGTATCGAAATTTAGATTAATAGCTCTTGGCTGCTTTGCAGTAATGTATTAAATAACAAAAGAACAACATATATAATGAAGGAAACGGTCATGCAGCTGTAGCTGTAAATGAATTATATAAAATAACTGTAACTGTAACTCATTAGTGTGATGCTTTTTCTAGAAGTTACAAGTTTGCAACTTTAAAGTTAGAAGTTTTCTAGAAGTGTGATGCTTTGTGATGCTTTTTCTAGAAGTTACAAGTTTTACTGCAACGCAGTCCTTTTTCACACAGAATGTCTGCTTCTGAAACAAACAGTTTAAAATGATAGTTTATAACTAACACTTGAACCAATATTTCAAAACGAAGTATATTATCTAAGCAAACACGTCATACTGAAAGCACGTATTGGAAGTTTAAGTAAAATGAAACATACATTTATTTACATGTATTTCTAAGTTAATTGTATAGAAAAATAAAAACAAGATACTATTCAAATTCAAATTCAATTTCAGCATGGCCCCCTACCAAAAAAAAAACTCGAACTGCCTGTCGCAGACTAATAGGAAACGTTTCGAAACATGAACACTTGAACGTATTGATTAGACTAAGTTTTTTATATGAACAAAACTTTTTCTAAACGAAGAATCATTCTAATGACCTCCCATCAGTCAATTTCATATCTGACTGTCATTTCTGTTAAATCGTGATTGTCAGTTTATCAGATTCTGTATATGTAAAACAGATAGTTTAATTCTTATTTTCTTCTATTATTATTGAAAACAAAAAATACTGCTACTATCGTTAGAGGAAATTCATTACATACACAGAGATGGGAAAATCGTACAAATTGACCAATTAAGGAAAACGTAGAAGAAAAATGGCAGATTACGGAAATAAAACTGAGTAGTTCAGACCAATCGGATGTGCAATCATTTGTGTCTTCACAATATACACTCACGTTTGTGAAAATTGCAACACCATGAAGGACTTACGCGAGTGAGCTGAAATTTTCAGGAAATGCAAAGTAGCGCATGATATGCAAATGATTAGAATTGCAAATCCGTAGCGCATGCGTATGCTGAGCAGCGCCCTCTGAACGGCTGATGGATCCGAATAAATAGACGGCTGTAGCGAGGCGTGTATGGTTATCGGTGGTTATCTGCTAGTGGTAAACGTTAACTCAATCTGTATTTATGCCTCGTCGACGAAAGAGAGCGAGATTTGAACAACTTACAGAGTTTGAACGAGGGAGAATCATCGGCCTTCGTGAAGCTGGATTGTCGTATCGTGCAGTAGCCTCTCGTGTGCAGCGTAACAGCAGCACAGTGATGCGCGTTTGGAAGCAGTGGACGGACGAGTGTCGGACAACTCGGAAATCCGGGAGTGGACCCCGAAATGTGACGTCAGCTCGCGATGATAGACACCTGGTCCGCATGGCGCGGACGGACCGTACAGCTTCCTCTAGACAATTGGCAGCACTGTGGTCAATAGCTACAGGTGTTTCATTGTGTGCTTCATCAATTCGTAGACGTCTGCTGCAGTGTGGACTGCGCGCACGGACTCCTTTATACAGGATCCCCCTAACGCACGACCATCGCCGCCTGCGGCTACAATGGGCCAATCAGCATAGAGACTGGCGTGCTGATTGGCAGCATGTCGTGTTTTCTGACGAATCCCGCTTTAATTTGTGGTACCATGATGGCCGCATTCGTGTCAGACGCTATGCCGGTGAACGCCACCTTCCGGAGTGCATTATCGAACGCCACAGTGGACGAACACCCGGAGTTATGGTCTGGGGCGCCATAGCATATCATAGACGATCTCAATTGCTACGAATTGTGGGCAATCTGAACAGCAACCGGTATATCCGTGAAGTTCTACAGCCCGAAGCTGTTCCCTTCCTTCAAAGCTTGCCAGGCGCTGTATTTCAACAGGACAATGCCCGCCCTCATACTGCTCGGATTGTTAAATCCTTCTTTGCAGCGCAGCAGGTACAGCTTCTTCCTTGGCCTGCGTGTTCCCCGGATATGTCCCAATTGAACATGTGTGGGATGTCATTGGTCGGCGTCTTGCTCGTGATCCTCGTCCTGTTGCGTCTGCAGACGAACTTTGGGTACGCGTACAAACGATATGGAATGCTCTTCCTCAGTCAGACATTCAAACTTTGTTTGACTCCATGCCACGTCGTGTAGCAGCACTTATTGCGGCGCGTGGTGGCCACACAAAATACTGATTCTGATCTCTTGTTCTTGTTTGTTTGCTTTGAACATTTAATCATTTATTTGTACCACTACCACTCAACTGTGTATTAAATTGCATTCAATTATGACGATTCCTTCTTGGTGTTGCAATTTTCACAAACGTGAGTGTATAAGGACAGTGGCGTATGTTTACTCGTGACGGTAAATATACAACCTTGGGCAAAAGTATTAGGAACCTTATAATATTGCATTTATTTTAAAACAATTAAGATAACGAAAAATCAAATCTTTTATCATTGAATAAAAGCAATCCTTATTCACAATTTTAATATACAGTATTTCAGGCTTTAATCATAGCAACAATTCTGCTCAGTGTACTAGTCACTAGTTTATGATTCTTCTCCATGTTTATACCAACCCAAACTTGCATTTTAAAGGGAAACTTTATTTGTGTATTGGAATACATTTCTTTTTAGAATACTCCCCAGGTGCTCTGTCGGTTAACCTGGAGACTTAAATTAACGTGAATCCATTGCATTGAAATCTCCAATTTGTGGCTTACAGTATTATCTTGCAGTAATTTGATGCTATTCATATTTTTATACCAAAATAATTTATAAATCGATGGTGACTGTTTCAAGAATACTGATATATTTTTGCTATTCATATGACCTTCACAAACGTACATTTTGCTTACATCTCTAAAGCCACCGTACATTCTCCGACGATTATACTCCTCCTCCATCTTTTACAGTGAGAACTATACACTTGGTGCCATCTTCTTCACGTTTTTTTTGTCTCACATACAAGTAGAATGCGTTGGATGTACCAAACACTCAAAAGCCTTAAAGAAAATTATATTTCTTAAGAGGCTAGTTTGTAATTAAAACTTCTGTTTTTAAAACTGTTGCACGCAATTGCAAACGAACTGTTTGAGTAATATTAGAGAAATGTAAGGTAAATACTTGATGATTTCCCAAAATGCTTAGAAATAACGAAGTATTTCCAGTTTAGCGGAATATATCGGCTAAATAAAATACGATTTGAAACACTTGTCTACACAATAAGTTTGCAAAGTATTATTTAAGTTTCGAACAAGTTATTTTATGTTATTATCCTTTTCCAATGATCTCGTTTCTATTTCCCTGATGAAACGTAAATTTCTAGTTCGCGTAATATTCAAATGGAAAAGCAGAGACAATTTAAAGGAAGGTTTTGAAGGGTAAAATCAGAGAGTTTTCTGCCTGCTTGTAGGCGACGTTTCTAAATTTGATTCGCTCGCTATTAGTATTCTGCACGTTTGAGTTATTTTCGCCATTAAGCTTGTTTACGCAGACTTCGGTCACAGACAGTTTGAGCGCTAATTAAATTGTGAAGTCGTTAGGCTAAACTTAGTTCATTATCTGTAACTTAAGCCATAACTGTCGACTTCTTTAAGCACGAGTTGAACTTTATTTGAATTAATAAAAGGGCCTTTACACTCCTTTCCCTGTCTCTGTGGTACTTACAAGAAATAGTGATAATTCACATGTCGTCTTTTTGAATTCTGTTCTAATTTTATGCTACCTAAGAAGGTCAGATAGTATAAGCTTTTATTTAAAATGAATACAATAATTAACGCACTAAAAGTGAAAACAATATACAGTGTCTCACAAAAGTGATGGGACACTTGTGCTTTACAAAAGGAAACTGTAATAAAATAAATTAAAAAAACATGTAAAAATTTTTTGTGGGTGTGTTTCATACTTAAATTTAGTATCAATTATTGCATATTGTACATTTTCTCAAAATATTAAAATATTAATTTAATAAAAATACAATTATTTAGAACGGAGTACAAAATGGCTCACATAAGTGATGGGACACTTAATTTTCCATCAAATATTTATCCAAAAATTTTACTTTTTAAAATGTTTTAATATTTTGTTGGATTTCCTTTTACTTTTAAAACATGATTTAATCTTCTTGGGATGGATTCGACTATTTTTTTTGTCATTTCTGGAGTGATTTTACCCCATTCTTCTTGAAGCACCGATTTTAATTGTTGTTTTGAAGAAATGGTGTGTTTGCGAATTCTTGATTCCAATTCTTGCCAAATATTCTCTATGGGATTTAAGTCTGGAGATTGTGGTGGTGTTTTTATTATTTCAGGACAGTTATACAGCAGCCAGAGTCTAACGTTCAAAGCAGTGTGCTTGGGGTCATTGTCCTGGTAGAATTTAAAATCGTTATGAAGGTTCAATTTTCGTGCTGAAGATTTCAAATTTTGATTTAATATGCCAATATACTTGTACTGATCCATTATACTGTCAGTAAAAACAAGATTACCAACTCCAGCGGACGACATACACCCCCATACCATAACTCCTCCTCCACCATGTTTTACTGTTGGCACCAAGTTCTGTTTGCGAAATTCTTCCCTGGGTTTTCTCCACACCAAGATTCTACCGTCAGAACCAAATATATTAAATTTACTCTCATCAGCAAATATAACTTCATTCCAGTAATCAGAATTCTTATTTATGTTGTATTTTGCGAAAGCCAGTCTGAGTTTTCTACTCTTTTCACTTACGAAGAATTTTTTCCTGACTGCTCTACCGTGATATCCAGTAGATCGAATTACTCTTCTAATAGTCTCAGGATTAACAATTACTCCATATAATGCTTGTAAATCAGGAGCAATTTTAGAAGCACTCATTCTTGAATTTTTTTAAATATTTCGAACGATAATTCGCTTTATTCCATTGGATAGCTTTGATGGTCGGCCAGGTCTTCTTTTATCCTGAATCATATGATTCTTTTTATATCGTTTAATGATATTGAAAACTGTTGAATGACTCAAGTTAACTGTTTCAGCAGTTTCTCTAATAGATTTTCCACGTCCAATATGCAAATTAATAACTAATTTTCGAATTTCAGGCAAAGTTTCTTTTCGTTTAGCATTCATGGTTGCACAGAGCTAAAAAACACAAAAATTCCAAAACAAACTGGAGAGAAATAATGTAGACGATTTTATAAATTATTGTCAATTGCTTTTGAGTAAAAATAAAAACCCCAAAAAATAATTTTATTTCTTACTTCAGACGATTTTGTTGCATAGTCTAATGGTGTCCCATCACTTATGTCAGCCACTTTTTGCTCCGTTCTAAAGAATTGTATTTTTATTAAATTAATATTTTAATATTTTGAGAAAATGTATGTTATGTAATAATTGTTGCTAAATTTAAG
Source organism: Stegodyphus mimosarum (assembly GCA_000611955.2). NCBI lineage: Eukaryota > Metazoa > Arthropoda > Arachnida > Araneae > Eresidae > Stegodyphus > Stegodyphus mimosarum. The sequence continues at coordinate 1,669,102 of KK121855.1, forward strand.
TACGAAACACACCCACAAAAAATTTTTACATGTTTTTTTTTTAATTTATTTTATTACAGTTAATTTTGTAAAGCACAAGTGTCCCATCACTTTTGTGAGACACTGTATTTTTATTGCTTACTTCATACGATTTTTGTTGCATAGTCTAATGATGCCCCATTATTTATGTGAGCCATTTTTTGATCCATTCTAAACAATTGTATTTTTATTATATTAATATTTTAATATTTTGAGAAAATGTATGTTATGTAATAATTGTTACTAAATTTAAGTATGAAACACACCCACAAAAATGTTTTACATGTTTTTTTAATTTATTTTATTACAGTTTCCTTTTGTAAAGCACAAGTGTCCCATCACTTTTGTGAGACACTGTATAATATAGTTTAATGAGAATAATATATTAAATAATTTTACATACAGAATTCATTTAAAATTTTATATCACGAATAATAAATGCTAATATGATCAATTTAAAAATATAATGGCTTATACGTTTGAAAATGCAATTAAATTAATAGATTTTATAATTTGAGCGTCCAGTGCTTTTATTATTCACGATACATGTGTAGACGATTTCAGTGAAAAGAATTATTTAAACTATTGGTACGGATTTCGTATTCATTTCGCTATTTATTTAGAATCTTAATTAGATTAAAATTGCTTTGCTTTCCCGTGCTACGCAGACGATTTTGAAGAGAAAGCTACGTCGGAAAAGTGGAAATAAAAGAGCGCGTGCATATAATATTTAATAAATAAATAAATATCTCATAATTGCTGTTGCCATCTACAGAAATCGAGAAAATAGGTTTTACAGAATATTCGAGAGAATAATTAAAAAGCTTATAAAAGCCGAACTAAAACACCTCAGCTCAGTTGTAACTGTTTTAAGCGAACTGTTGTTTACTTAATGTTGTTATTGATTGCAGCGAATTCGCAGTGAGATAGAATTAGTTTCTTTGTTTCGAATTAAATTCTGTTTAACGTTTGAGATATTGTAATACTGTACGAATATCTCTGAGGAAATATTTCAGTATTTTGTTTTATGTCTTGAGAAAAGAATAAATTTCATTACCTTTTTAACGACTTGTGCATTCAATCGATTTCGAAGCCGTACGCAAGCAACACTATTTTTCCCATTAAACTACGTGATCAATTACTTTTCTCCTTTTAACGCATTAATTATCATACCCATTTAAAAAAATATTATTGTAAAATAAGCATTTTTCAGCTGTATTTAATTTTCTGATTTTACTCTCAATTACATGTTTTCAATCAAGAAATGCTTAGCCAAGCATAAACAATTAAAACTCAAGTAATAAATTATATAGAGCTGTGAAAAAAATAACTGAACGTTATTCATAGAATGAGGAAATCAGTTTGAATACACCTTCGGAAACTGGATATAATAACGGTATTAGAAGTAGATTGACTTGAAGCTAAAATGAAAAAACGAATGCCTCCAATTCGCCGTTAAGTGCGTCAAGATGGCGAACTAAAAATGATTTTTTCTCCTATTTGCTTTCGACTGCAACACATTTTTTTTTCTAAAATGTAAGAAATTGTTCATTTAATATTTGCTTACGATTCTTGTTTTAAAAATGGCGAAAGGTTTATTTTCTAATCTGTGAAAATTTCGAAACTTCGTATCCATACAATTTTAGATGCTGAGATTTTAAAATCACATTAATTTATAAATAATCATAATGATTTATAAATGTAAAATAGTCTACCAAATAGGGCGAGGTTAAAAAATTAGTCAAAATTTCAGAAATTAAGTTACAAATGTTATACAACTTTCACCGAAAACATGATTTTTCTCTGTTTTGTTGGTGAAAACTAAAATTCTGATATGCTTATTCTAATGAATAAACGAAGATATGAGCGAAATCATTTAAACATTAAATAAAAAAAATCTGAAATGTTTCAGATTTTAAATTACGTCCAAAGGGACGTTTATTTAACATTTTGTGTGTTACCTTTATTTGTTAAATACCATGTTCTTCGCACTTAAACCATAAAATTCAGTTCAACAGCAATATCGCAAAATAATTTTAAATTGAGCATATCTTTAGAAATTTCGGTACACGCTCTCACGCGCTGGAGATAAAAATGTTTTTCTGTACAACGTTGGTATTGCTGGCTTTGAAATCTTTGAGTTTGTTAATGAAAAATTCGTTAAAGTTTTAGAGAATATTGTTACGAATTTCACATTTATTTCGCTATTTATTTAGAACTGTAATTAAAATTCCTTTTTATTTTCCCGTGCAACGCACGCAGACGATTTTTGAAGAGAAAGCTACGTCAAAAAAAAAAAAGCATACATTTATGCAGATTTTTCATTTTTTAAAATTTAATGCAGAGCGATAACATTTAGTGGCAACAATTTGAAAAGTGATACGCCGTTTTTGTGTTTCCGACGCAAAATCGCAAAACGAAAGTAATAGTCCTTCGGGACTAAATCCCTTTGGACTAAAAATAATGGAATTTTGATAAACATGGGTTGCATGGCATTGCATTGTCCCCGGTAAACAATGTGTATATAAAATTTGAAATCGATAGCTTATCAGGCATTTGGTTAAAAACCGATGATAGAATTTCATTCACAGTGGAACATCATGAGTGAACTAAATGAAAGACAATTTCTCCTTGATTCAAGATAAAAGTATACTGTTTAGTTTTCATTTTCTAATTATGTTTCCTAACTGGTAAACCCTAAACTAGATTCTTCTTTACTAAGATACGTAGTTTTATTCAACAAAAATAGAAAGCATTTAATGTAAAGGAGTGGAGAATAAGAATTCAGTCGTTATCCCTTACATTTCTAAAAGTCGATAAATTCAGCCGTTGATCGCAATTTAATGTTCGTGATGAGAATGAAATTCTATATTATCTTACAAAGAAAGTCATTAAGAACGAACCATCGCTTGGACAGATTTTCTTCATCCCTAAATTCTTACTGAAGTCTGATTATTCTGTGAAAGTTACTATTAAAATGCTTGTTAAAAGACTTTTTTTCCATGTTGGAAGTCTAAGGAATGTTGAAATAACATATTTTGTCATATTTAGCCACAGATTGTTTATAAGTGTTTTCATTTAGAAATTCTGACGTTCACTTTTTCATTAATTTTCACTAATGCAGTTATACGTACAGACTGATCGTAAAATATCCGACAAAAATGAGAAGACATATACTGGAAACCAAAATAAATATATATTGTATAATAGAATGTATGTGTTAAATTGTCATGCTGAGGTGGTATCGTGTGCTATTAAGCGAAGGACAGAAGCGTTCAGTGGCGTCAATTTACATTCGAATTGTGGATTTCGACCGCAGTGCAGCGCTACGAGAATACAAAATTTGCCGACATGAACTTTATGTACGAGGCTGCGGCTAAAAAGAGGCAAAATGAACGATTGTAATATTGGGAAGCTTCTCCGTTTCCGTCTGTAGCTCTACAGATAAAATCACAAACCACGCTTTGGACTACAGATATATACAATTTAAATTCGAACAGGAAATGACAATTCCCGCTAGCAGAAAGGCTTATATCTACCGCTCAATAACATCCCATTCCATCTCAGTGTGGCATTTGGTCACATTGTAAATACTTCCCCTCCCTATTTCTTTCTGCATGCTTTTATGTTTTCGCCATATATTTTTACAAGAGCTCCATATAACTTGTTCATTAGTTAATTAGCAGCGGCGAAAGGTTCCAAGGTTATTTATGAAAGTGCTGCTTTGCAAAAATGTTTTATGCAAAAATAAGAGCAAAATTGTTTTTTCGAAAGGAGAAAAACACAAAAACCAATTTAAATAGCCTTAACTGCAAAAAATCTAACTGAGAACTGAAATCCCATGTTAAATGGCTTTAGATTTATCGTAACGGGTTTAGTAATTGGCTTTAAAACTTATTCAATTATTCACTCTGCATAAGCAAAACTTTTGTAAAAAAAATAAAAATAAGCTTAGGGAGATGGACATATTACGGAATATTCTATTAATAGTTACTTATAATTACAGCTTCCTTATGTTCGATTTCAGTTTTTCCCGAGAGCACTCCGAGGTATCCAAAATGATAATAGGCTTCACGTATGTAGTAACCATATAGAATAATTAATTGCAGCAAAACTACTGAAGGCATAAATTTTAAAAATGGAACTGCATGTACATAATATGTATTAAAATTGTTGCGTTTTTAAAAGGAATAATGGAAAAATAAGTCTGTCTCTGGCGGTGCGTTTAAGTTCGATCCGTTTTCAAATCCCGTCAAATGGCTAACTGCATGGAAATTTTATCTTTGTGTAACTTGGATACGTATTAATTTCCGTTAAAAATCTTTTACGAAATCATCTCTCCCCTTTACGGATACTGTTCAATCCTCCAGGTAAACAAATTTATACGAATCAAGCATACAGATGTTGGACAGAAAATAATTAATAAGAGGAATCCGTAAGATGGCATCTATACTTGAAAATACAGATGGTGCTACAGCTGTTTGTACTGTGTAATTAGAAAAAAAGTCAAAAGTATTAAGGGATATAATTGTTTACCAAGCATAACTTTCGCAATTCCAAGTGAATTATTTGAAACTTATAAAAGCATGAGCATCGTCTATATTTGGTTAGGTTTGGTTTGGTTTATGTGACTATTGAAAAGCATCCGAAGGCTATCTGCCTAAGAGGATGGATACCTTCGCTGAGGACTTTCTAAGAAAAACTGGCTCGCACACATGTTACATATGAGGTAACCACGAAAACGCCCATCAATAGCATAGCATGTTTGCGGGATTCGGACCTCCGCCCGAACTACCATCTATGTTCAGCAGCTTTACAGCTCAGCTTTACCAGTGTTCAGTTGCTTTACAGCTCGACCGCCGGTGAGCTTCGTTGAATTTACTTACCGCGGGGTCTATTATTTTCAAAATTGTATTATTACATTATGCTGCTTGCAAAAAAAAGCAGTACCAGTGCAAAAAACACCAAAGTACTCATTACGTTGATTGTAATCAACGTAAGAACCTAATCCTATAAAAGAAATTAACGAACTGATGAAACTGCTTCCAAAACCTCTAAGTGCAAAAGCAGTGAGAAAATGATTCTGTAAACAGGAAATATTCCGGCGAATTGCTGAACTACTTACTATCTAATAAAGTGAAAGACGCAAAGATGGTAATGTGAAGAAATATTCCTAAAACTTGGAATGTCGATTAATAGACAACTATGCAATGAAACGATCTTCAACGGCTTCCAATTTGCAGCTGAATTTACGCGTAGGAAATACAATCTAAACCTTTGATATTAGTTCTGTTTTGTCAATTCTGAAGTATGACTGGGATTCGATGGTAGTTTGACTATCATATAATGGTATTCTGTTGATCGGATAGTTAGTTTGGAAAATCATGTTCTTCCTAAAGGGTACATATACATTTGGCCTATTAAATCATCCATTCCATACTGCAAACATAGTTTCTTGTATGAAATTATCCCAGTTTATAAATTTTGCATTGTTGTCACGGTTTGCTAAGCATGTTGCTAAGATTTCCCATCTTCTATAGCAGCTAATCTGAATTAATCTATATACAACAGAACTCCTATTTCAGTTTTAAAAAAAAAGGTTTTACGCACCTCACCCTAAATCTGCTTCTAACATCTATACGAGAATCCATGATCACAAAAATCAATATGAGAACATTCTGAAGGAAGAGCATCTCATTATTTACCATCAATGACCTACAACATCTCATTATTTACCATGAATAACATCTCATTATTTACCATCAATGACCTACATTTCTATATTCCTAGAAAAGGTTAGATAGCCTTGAATCAAATGTTGGTTTAACTCCATTACATGTTATTTAAAATGAGTCTTTTACGAGATATTTTAATATATTTATATAACCTTTCTATGTGTATATATAACTAATGTTTGATATAAATAAATTTAGGAACTCGAAATGAGTGTATACATTTTAACACTCATATATTCCGCAGATACATTAATAACATAGATTACCTAATTAGACCCCCAAACGGAACAGATGTGACAAATGAAATGCTCTTCATTCCTGTTCATTTAAAAGTTGATGTGAAACAACGTTATAAAATTATCTCCAAAGCCACATAAAAAAAATAATTTCTTTCTTGACAGAAGGGAGATATGGTGTTTTAAGGTCGAAAACTTGTTTTGAAGAAATATTCACTATCCTAACATCACTTGAAATTTATTATTATATTTATTTATTGTTATTAGTTATATAAACGTCATAAAATGAAATAACGAAAATGTTGTGTAACTAACGAAACTGCAGAGAGTTTCTGTCATCTCCTACAACACCTTTCTAAACAGTTTTAGGTTCTAACCTGACTGAATTACTTTCCATTCGTCTTTTGCTGCAAATACGAAATACACTGATGGCAATTTGGAGGTCTGTTTCAAAATATACTCTACGAAGACCATGACCGTGCTTCAGACGCAAAGAACACTCATCCTCAGGCATGATTTCAGAGCTGACCTAAATATTCTGATATTACCAATGGCTGCTACGAGTAGATTTTACAAAACAATGTTGTTTTTATAGATAGGGAATAGCTTAGCTAGAAACAACCACTATGACATAAAGAAACTTCTTCTGTATAAAAGTACCAAAACGGTGAGAAAATATACAAGCCTCGGACGCAGGTAGATTTATTTACCTCAGATTCATTGGACTTCATTTAACTTTTTATAATTATAAAAGTGGGGAATCTATACAGAAGAAATACACGATAACGACAGAGAACTAAAAAGGTGGTACTAAATGAATTCAGTTATAATGGATGTAAACTTCACTACCATTAAAGAATTGCATAACATATGACGTAACAAATATAATGTAATAATTAAACCATTAGCATAAATGGTAGTTATATTATTAAGAAAAATATAGTATATTATTTTTAAATTGTTAATTTTGGCAAGCAATGTTCTATTTTAGTTTCTCAGACAAACAGATAAATTTAATATCTTCTGGTGCATGTGGAATGGAAATACGTTAAAGAATTGCAACTGGACAGGCAGATTGGATGTGTCATATGGATTTCAATAAATGGAATGTCGATTAATATATCTTAATTAGCGTAGCTTGACGCTAAAGGTGGAAGAATTAAGATACACCCATTCCTAAGCTTAAGGGATTCTTCAATTTATATTATGCATTACCAGTGTAATTTGTAATAGTTATATTTCAATATTAATACACATCTTCCATTAAGATGTAATATTAAATCATCAAATTTCATAAAATACTAATATTTTGCAATATATTTCATTTTTCAACTTCTTAAAAACCTTCTTCTTAAGATGTATAGTCCTTATACATTGCAAATATATTTCATCCAAAGGGAAAAGGCAGTACGTATTCTGAAAGTAGTTTTTAAGTTTACATGATGATAGAAGTTCAGATCTTTTTCTCTTCGCGTCGTATCATACAGTCACTTCAGTATTGAAACTTCGTGAGGCTCAAGTATTTTCTGATACTACAATTCAAATATGGGTAACTTCTGGTGCTGAAATATTCAGAGTATTTGTATGAGAAATTAGCAGCAAAATTACAAATAAATTATTTTGCTTCTGCATAATGGACTACATCATTTTTAAAATCGATGGAAATGAATTAAAAAATCATTTTGAATGAAAATATACATGATAAGCAAAAAATCGTTTATTCGGTGTCCGTCTAAGCTTTGGGAAATAAATTCTGGAAATTGCTCTCATATAATAGAGGTTTTTCCTTGGATTATTTATTTTCTGAAGAAAAAAAAACCTTCAGTGCTACTCCTTAGATTCGCAGTAGAATGACTTAATTCCCTTTTTTTAGAGAAGATATCGATGATATTTCATTCAGAAAATATTGTTCCTCTCTCTCTTTGATGACAAGCTAAAAAAATATAAACTCTTTTTAAAGCTATTATTTAGAATGCATTTTATTTTTTTAATTTTTTACAATACTCCTTTTCAAAGATATATTTAAAAATGTAACTAAGAAATGCGTTGATTTTTCTTCCTAGTAAAACAAGTTTGGATGAATAATTTACTTCATGGTCTTTATAATTATATATTATTAATTTAACTAAGATCAATGAAAAATGCAGTGTTCTCAACGTTCTGAGTATTACCATTACTATGATCTTTAATTCGTTAAATATTTCATTAAAACTACATACATATTACGAATACATAATTTTTGTGTGTAATGTTACAAGTGACTGATATAAAAATTTGTTACAGTTGACTGACATGAAAATTACTTCGGATTTTAATTCGTTTCCGTAAAAGCATAACTTAATCGAGCTTTGTGATTTGCGTTACAAATATTTAACTAGATTATAGAGTTCCTTATTCTTTTTGACTGAAGTAAATGTCGAGGAACCTAGTGAAATGTTAAGCGAATTATCGCTGAGCTCCAATAAGTCGTAAACTCAGGAAGGGTTAACTACCTCTTATTTAACTCAAAATAAGATGAACAGTGGACCCCTTTCTCGGGCTTACAACAAAGCCTCCACCTGGGATTAAACTCAGAATAAGAAATAGGAACTAAATTAGAACTAAGACACTTAGCTGAAGCTAACACAATTATCTAACGTAGCTGCCCCTTAGTTTAAACTAGCCGGCGAATATGAAAAGGCACGTAATAAACGGCCGACTTCAAGAGACATTTAGCCCGAAGGCAAAAATGCTCTACTAAGAATTCCTAGCTCTCTCTTACGAAGTAAGTTGAACCTTCCTTAAATACTACTTCTAACTCATTTGCATTCAACACGATTCTAAAAACAAGATTGTAAGTAGAAACAAGAATTGATAGAAAGTGACTTTAAAATTAAAGCAACAGTTATAAAATTAAAATATACCTTACAAGATGAATGATTAAATGAAAGAGTCAATAATACGTAATCAAAATGAAAATTCATGTAAGATGTTATTAGGCAAACTACGGAATCTAAATATGTTGAAATGGTGCGTCAGAAATTATTGAATGGATCTAACTCTTATTATAGATATCTATTATTTAAATGCCTTATTGCATGCAAATTAGAATGCATTTTTATTTCGTAAATTCACTGTAAATTTTATAGCAGAATAAGATTTTAATTACTTAATACAACGCCTTTTACGTTAAATTAGACATCAGCTAAAGAAACTGCAAAAGAGCTGTCTAAATAACTACAAATTACTTGAAAGTTTTCTTGGGCTTTTACTTAGCTAACATAATAATTCTTAACAAATGTATGGAATTTTTTAACCTGTCAGTAACTACTATATTTAATCAGAGAGACATCATTAAAAATAATTGAAATTTAATAATTATTATAAAAAAACATTTATAAGCTATCAGCTACGGCTTACAAATGACTTAGCTAAACATCGCTAGTTTGAATATTATGCAAGATTTCGGCATACTATTCGAACTTCTATGAAAATTCAAAACTAAATAAAGCAAAATTGTATTTAATGAATTAAGAATTATATATTATATTTCTTAATAAATTTTATTATTCTTTATTAAATTATATATTTCTGACATAATACCACATTTTTTCAGAAAACTGATTTTGAAAAACAAAGCCTGATAAACAGTAAGTGCTTCATCGTCTCATCTGCACATGTAGTTATACACAGAGACATTATTCTAATCCTCACAAGATAGCTCATAGATGCAGGAGGTTTCACCAATAACCGGAGTCTATCCAAAAGACAGCTGCTGGAATGTTGTGGCATATTCAGCACTGAGACTACACTGGGGAACAAACTGTAACACAATATCTATTGAATTCGATTTTTGAATTCTTTCAGAGTTAAACAGGCATGCTGATTTCGAAAGTGTATTTAGTTTTCTTCTATCACGTCAAGTTTTTTTTTCTCTACACCTAATATGAATGAGACCAATCTCTGTGGCATCCAGCGTGGATCATAAGTACTACTGTAAGGATTTTAAGTTTTACTAACATTTATTTTATTTTAAAACTTTGCTATTCTCTCTTAGTTTTCACTTCTGGCCAGAATAAGCGTGAGTAGATTTGTTTACGCAAATGAGGTTGCAAACTGTAGAAGTATTTAAGACATAGCTTCTAGCCAAGAGAGATAGACTTCTCGTTGCTTTACCACGCGCGTGCTTTTCATGTTTGCCTTTAAAACCAAACCTTAGTTCTCGCTGATACTTGAAGACGTATTGTAGTTTTTTTCATTCCACTCACTACACACGTAAATTTAAAAGGCCACTCTTCGCATTACTACTCTCTGTAAAGCCTCTAAGCTTAGTTCTTACTTAGTTAAGTTAGTCATTTCTTATTTTCTACGCTTTAAACCATAAGTGCTAGTCTCTGTATCCTGGAGTGCGGCAACGGCTGTATACGTTCAGAAATAAAGGGTAAATTTAAACCTTCCTATCTTTGTTGTACTTTCTACACACACCCGAACATAGCTTTGATTAAGTTCCCTATTCCTACTCAGGACTCCAGTTATGTGTGCAAAGGCAACTAGAAGGGACAGTAGTCCTGACAGTGCTACCGCTCTCATACTTGCTGATATAAGCCCTCCGATTGATGCCGTTTGAATGAAGCCATAGGAGGCCAGCGACAGTTGCATACTTGTCTAAACTATTTCGGTTCAAGTCCGAGATATACTGTAGTAAGACTTTGTGTGTCGCTCTGAAATACTGAAGCGCATTCCGAAGCGGACTCCGAGTTCAGCTTTGTATACATGGTCAGCAGTGTTTAGTTTTTACTTATGGTATAAACTGAAACCTTTCTTTTATTTTCCTCTGGTAGCTCGCTTCCAAGTGCTTAAACAACCGCGATTACGTTTTGTTATATGCGTTGAAGTTTCACCATTCACAGTCAATGGCCAAGCATCAGTACTATTTTGTCTATTTTAAGGTGAAAATTCGTGATCAAGATAAATCATAGACACACAAAGCGTCCAAGCAGTGCGTCGAACGTTTACGGATGTGAATGAAGGGAACATGTCCTAAATTTCTATTTGGTTTACCTAACATTTGACGAGAGCCAAAAGATCATTCAAGTGATTCTTACTTTTATACAGTGAAAACATCAGAATACAACAAGGAAAATAAATTTAAAATAGAGTATCCTAGTTTACTATCAGCTATGTGCCCAATGCCTCACTCAATTGAATCCGAACTTCAAGTGCCAGTTTTCAAAGAGTTCCCATCTTTTGATATACAGGAATACGAATGTCGTGAATATTGAATTGACCCCTACGACGAATATTTTGAAACGGAAGATAATTCCATTCGCAAGGTATTTGACATCATGGTTTGAATGATTTGGCACTATCTAAAACAAAGCTTCAGAACTGTTAGCATCATAACTGCACGATAAAAATTTGCTTCGAAAAAGTGCTAAGGTATTCTGCTTTCGATCAAGAGAAATCGTATTTCCGCAGTACTTTCGAAATGATGACTGATTTGCGTATTCCAAAACATACATGGTTTAATAAAAGAAGGCGAAATTTCATCCTATAAACCAACTCAGTGGCGACAGTTCATCGATAGTTCAAAGCGGAACTTGAATGCCATTCACAATGGAAATTTATTAGTTGCAAATCCAATAGGCCACCCAGTTTGTTTGTGTGAAGAATATGAAACCAAAACGAGAGTCATTGATTTGTTTCAATTTCACATGCCTAATGGATCATCTGTGTTGACCTTAAAATGGTCTCTCCTTGGCCAGCAATGTGGATATACCAATTAACCCTGTTTCTTGTGTGTGTTAGACAGAAAGGCTCGTGAGCAGTATTGCGTACAATCGAACTGGCCGCCAAGATCTGGCCTGAAACCTGGTGATCCAAACATTCTACATCAGCCACTTATCTATAAAACGAATACTCTATTTCAATATCTACATATAAAACTTAGTCTCGTGAAGCAAGTATTAAAGCTTTGCCAGCTAAAGCAGACTGCTTTAAGTACCTCATATCAGCTTTTCCTAGCCTGTCATATGTAAAGATAAAGGCCAGTGTGTTTGGTGGTCCACAGATTCGGTAAAGCCTTAAAGCTGAACATTTCATCCGAATAATGACAGAACTTCAAAAGAATGCTTATTTGGCATTCAAAAACATAGTCAAAAGCTTTCTTAAAAATGTTTGAGCACAGAATTACAAGGAAATTACTCACAAACGTTTGCAGAGCTTCGAAATGCTTGGTTGCACCATGAGCATCAAACTAGATTTTTAAATAGCCATATTAATTACTTGCCTAAAAATCTTTGTGGGTTCAGTGATGAGCAGGGTGAGCGAATCCAGCAAGATTTGAAGTTCATACTGATATGGTACCAAGGTGGATGGGATGCACATACGATGGCTAAATATTATTGGAACATCAAAGATGACTGTCCACAGAGAATACACTCCAAAAAAAGCAATAAGCGGAAGTTTTTACCTGAGTATGTATGTTTACCGTTTGTTAAAAAACTTTACTATTTGTACGAACAAAATTTAACTTGTGCTAACTGTACATAGCCTTTATTCATTTAAAGCTATTCTTTGTGAGCAGTAGATTTGGTAATTTTTGCCTTTATTTTCATTTAAATGCGTATTTTGCATGACTTTTATGATAAAGAGAGGGTATCCTATACCTTAAAACGTTGATCTGATTGACAAAATCTGAGGTTTAATTTTTGATTCAAAGGCCGAACATTAGCAAAAACAAATGATTTATCTAAGACAATGAAATTGCTGTTCCCCAATGAATCAACAACACATTTCAGGACATAAAAATCCCAAGCCCTTGCTGCTGAATTCTTGGTTATTTCAAGTGGGAAGTTAAGAAATCAACTACATGAACACACTAACATGGCCTTTGGATCACCAGAAAACTGGTACAAAGAATATAAATTCCAGCTGTTGTCAGCTAAGTCAGTTGTCTTATTTCGTACAAAGCTACTTCGACTAGTACAGGGCTTTAATTTCTGAATTACCATATCAAAATCTATAATAAATTTAAATATTTTGGGGTTATCTTAGATGTCCAAATTTCTTGACACCGCCATATTGAACTTCTCAGTAATAAGATTTCGACAACAAAACTCTAATACGCTAAATCTTAATATCTTGGTGAGTCAGCTCCAGTCTTCTAAATGCGTGTTATGTAACCGAAACCGAACTTATAATTTGCCATGCACCATGGGACTGGGGCCATATTATCAATAACACAATGGCAACGAATCTTTTAAAAATCAGAAGAAAATCGGTACTATTGGTAACTAAAGGTTCTAGAAACTCTTCATCATTCGTGTTATTCAACCTGGCTGAAAATTTACCAAAGTTCATAATTCTCAAAGAAAACGTTATCAATGCTAGAATGTTAAGACTACGTCAAGATGCAAGAAGCTCTGAATTTGACATATGAAATTTGGTGTTCAGTTATTTCAGATTATGTGCAAATTGAGTGAAAGTTTGATGCATACACACGGCAGTTTTAAAGGAATTTGTTGTCACTCGCAAAGCGTAAGATATTTCAAATCTAATCAGAAAACTCAACAACGTAGAAGAAATATGTTGCGCACTGAGCGAAAAAACATATTTTATATTTGACGTACCAGTGAGATGCAATTAAAAAACTCAAAATATTTAATTTTTCTTTCAAATTTAATGTCTGTTATTAATAAAATAAGCAATTTACAAGCGAGGAAGGTCATCATCTTATTCATATCTATCATTTAGCATGGATCCATGAAATTGCATAAGGGGACTCATTGTAATCCTTATAATTTTCTCGTAACTATTTTATGTGACTATCTGAGCACGCGGCTATTTATGTTCAAAAGAGTGGTAATGGATACAAAGCTTTGAGAAGAATATTCTGCAAAAGAATAAACCTTTCAAACTCGAGCAAATTTTCAAAGATACTCCCGTTTAAGAAACTTTTAAGCAGGTTATAGATGTTAGGAGATATACAAGTATCTATTGGAAATTTTACGATATATGAATACTAAGTATTATTCCTTTGCTACAAGTACTGGAAGACGCAGGACTGCCTGACAAACTTTTGAATTTTTGTATTTTCGAGATTTTTTGTATTTTGTGCTTAATACTGCATTTCACATTTGCTATTATATAATTATGTTTTCCTATGGGGTTGTGACAGTAGTCCTTTAGTATTTGAAACAATAAAAATTCTCTTTAATTTACGCAAAAAATTGTATCTGGTGTTGTCATTAGATAAGCGACAAAACAACATTTAATGCAGAGAGCTAAGAGATGCAGAAACCATTTGCTTACAAGACTTGTGTATATTGTTCTTTTTTTGCATTTGTAGTGTATACTTATAAAATAATAGAGCAGTTAAAAAAGCAGTAAAATAGAAAACCCTACTTTGCGCTTTTGCTGCTGCTGAAATATTATTTTGCTTCACTTAAGCTCTAATGCGTAAATTTCTGATTTACTGAATGAGGATTCAAAAAACGTGCAGGAGAACTTCCGATCCATTTACGGATTGATTTGAATTTCAAATACGCACTTCCACAGGAAAACTTATTTACATTTTACGTCGCTTCTTGGACCGAAATTTCTTTTTTCTCTCCTGATGAGATTTGTATGTATGTATTTACAATGAGATGCAGGCGCATTTCAGGTAATTAGTTAACTTGAAACAACAGCTTATACTGCAATCACAAATGTGTAAATTTATAGCTTAGCTTCAACATTAATGTTATATCAGCAAATAGCAAATTTGTTTTGAGCAGAATACGAAATTTGGTAGAATACATTATTTTCTATTTTACTAATTTTAAAACCTTCAAATTTAGGAGCAAGAGGATTTATATTCAGTTTAGTCCGCGTAAACAAGAACAACTCCCAAAAGTGAAAAAATTCAATACGTAGAGAACAACACTGGATGAAGATTTACATTTTTGCATAACTGTTATCTAACCAAATTGACGTTTTATCACGAATATGTTGTAACGAAATTGACTAAGCGCGGTATGTGTGCGTTTATAAAAAACGCAGAAAATTTGCTAAACAAATCATGAGTGTCGTATATTATTAAACATTTTTACACCATGCACTTATTATAATGACGAGCAGACATCTGTTGTGCGGCTACTAGTAAATTAAGACAAAGTTAATTCTTTAATTGGTTCATTGAATAAGCAAAATATCCTGGCGCTATCCAGGAAATGGTTCGTATTTTCGTTATATGTGGAACACGATGATGGCTGTGCAGACTACAGTTCACCGAGATCTGAAACATCGTCCAAAAGCCTGTGTTCAATGGTCTTAAACATTCTGTCATTTATGGGCAATAAATATAAAACCCTCTGTCGTATAAATCTAAACAGGCAGGCAGGCAGTTTACAAGCAGTCATAAGTAATCAGTATCCTGAGTTTTGTAGCCACATGACTTTCCGTTAGGATGCATTGGAAAGGAATAACTTGTTTGAAATTTTAACAATAGCTTTATTAGAAATGCGTGGTAACTGTACACTGTTTCACTGCATGTAAAATATAAAACTCGTATACATATGATTCTACATATTAGATAGCTTGTAAATTACAAAATTAGCATTTGTATAATTTTATACTTTATTGTTAAGGTAAAATAAAGAATTATACGAAAGAAAAAAATAGTGTATTTAAATACTTTCATTATTACAGAGTTTATTTAAAATTGCGTTTCTTCCTTAAAATTCGTTAGTTTCAAAGTCGTCTGACTCAGATCTCTCTTCTTCAGACGTGGAGTTTATAAGGTGTCCTTGAAACTGATGGATTTTACGTAAAATCTGTGTCAATCCATTACCCTTCACTATCTAACTTAATGCGGGGTGTAAGTTGCTGGCTTATGAAATTCTTCAGGTAAAGACTTATACATTAGCAGATTTTATGAAAAGGCTGTTCATAGCCATACATAATATTTACGATGCATTTATTCCCTTCTTGGACAACTGATTCTCACTGCAGTGCGATAGGACACACAGTCCCATTATTTGAGTCACCCATAGTTCAGAACTAGTCTGTAGTCATTGAGTCATGAGAATATAAACCTAGAAGTGGCTGTAAATGGGAAAAATGAAACTAAATAATGTTATTATCTTGAATATTGATTATAGCGCTCAATCACATATTAATTTTAATCATAACACAAGGAACGTACACATATTACCGAAGTCACTAAGGATTTTATATTTTTTTAAGAAAAGAAGAAAAATGGTTTCCAGTTCTTTATCTTTGAAGTCTACACGTAACGAATGATTGTTTATTTTAGTTAATTAATATCTTATATTTTGCCCTACTGCATTCGTCAAGTGATAGTTATATTATTTTTCTGTACTCAGTACTTTTAGGTCAGTATTTTTAGGGACACAGAACCTTTAGGTCGCACTTAAAATAATTAATGTAAAGTTATATGCATGTTTGTAAAGAACTTAATAATAAAATTAAAAGTAGAAAACATTTTGTGATGAGATCACATTAAATTTAAGTCTTTGAAATGATTACAATCTTATAAAAGCAGATGTGAGACCACAGCACTTGCTCCGCTAACTCCAAAAGAAGACGAGAAGAAGCCAACTATGAAAATAATATAACATAAAATTAGCAAGAAAAAGAGTACGTGCAGAAAAAAAAACCAGAAAAGCGAAAACGAACCACGAGATTCATCAAGTCCCGCTATTTATAAGCTGGTGTAGTTAAACCAACAGTTAAGAATTTCAGCCAATGAAAATATTCCATAGCGAGTATAACAACCAGTCATAACATTTGTCTCACTTAACTGAACTGAGTTCTTTTCTGATGAAATCGCTTAGTGATTTCACAACAAACCTGTTGGGAAAAAACGTGTCTCCAAATGAAACAGATGAATTCTTTTACTTGCTTTATAAGATTGTAATAATTCCAAAAGTTGGAATTCCAGAATTGCTGAAAATCCAGAATGCTGAAGTATTCGTTTGTTCAATAATGTTGTAATATCAGATTTTGCATGTAAAATTTCTGTTGATAGTTCAATAGAAATATTTTTTACAGTTAAAATCTTTAGTCTTTCCAATTAGGTTTCCATTGAAGATACGCTTAACAGAATACTAAATTTAATTACTATTATCACTGCTAACACGTTTCATCTATTAGTACTGAAGTGTGAAACTTATGGCCCGACAATATCCTGCTGATAACACGCCACAAAGAAAAGACAAATATTTGCCACAATTTTCAGAAGGAAATCTGAATGGCAGAAAGACAAACTGTGTACACGTATTTGACTAATAAGGTGTCACATGACAGCTTGAAATGCGATAGAAGCCGATATTACTAACAAGAACAGAAGACGAAACGAAAGCATCGTTTTATATAGTTCAATTGAAATGCAGTTGCGTAAGAGACACTTCAATGCCTCTAGAACACATACGGAAGTTTCTTAAAGTGGTACGATTATTGGTAAAATGGAGGAAAGCGTAGAGTATCCGTAGATTTCGTTACATCCTGTGATACTGTTTCGAAGGGCTTTAAGAATAACAGAAATAACTCTTAGAAACCTTGATGGTGATTGCTCCACGGAAAACAATGTCAAATGAGAATGAACATCTAGTCATTACAGGACGAAACAAATTGACGACAGACTGCAAATAACCTTGCATACAATTTGTAGATGGCAATATGATGTTCTCTATCACATTAACTTTGTAAGATGTGTAGATAAAGTTTTGCTTCAAGATAAAAAATTTGCATCCCTTTAAGGTGTGAACATCGAAGTAAATAGTGCAAAGATGATTAAGACTAGACCCTGCAGCAACAGAACACATTTTGTAAATCTGTAACTGATAATCGTTACTACAATAAGTTGTTCCTTCCCCGTGTGCTTATTTTCAGAGGAGCCTTTGGCAAAGAACCTCTATGTAAAGAAGGAAAGACTCCATAGACGTAATGTAAACCACTTTGTCTGCAACGCCGCTACAAAGAAAAGGGAACATTCGCCAAGGGATTTGGCGACGGAATCTGTTGGCGAGAATTTCCCCTCTGTGATGTGCCGGTTCTTTGGTACCTAGCCGACATTTATCCCTTCCGCGACGTGTATAGGAAATTGAGGAACACGGGTTAAGATGAATCGTTCTTTGACTTGTCGCGATAATTTAAACTCAGAAATGATGAAATATTAAATGAAGTTTCACTTTCACTGGCTGTTTAACTTCTATTTTCTATATCGCTACTTGAAACCAAAGAACCTATTCTTTGTTTAACTCTTGCTAAACGTAACGGTCGAACCTGTCCAAATCAACTTCAACATTCAGCTTCAAGCTTTCGCGCTTTTTGGCGACAGATATTTCACGCATGCGCAGTTGTTTCCCTTTTCGTTGGAAGGGAGCCACTTCTGCTTCTGCGAAGTTTTCCTTCTTAACAGTACATATTCTTTGCCTTTGGTTCGGACATTTTATAGGCGATAATCATAACAAACGTACGCAAACTACTGATGAATTATCGAAAAGGAAAAACAGGTCTTCTACAGACTGGCCTGATATGTCCTTCGATCGTAAATCTACAAAGCCAATGGGGAATAATTTGGAGAGATGTATTGTGGCACATTTATAGTGCTGCTTAGTTGAAATGAGCATTTACTAGATGAATGGATTACGCTGCGTCAGCTAATTGACCATTGCCTATTAAAAACGATTACATACTGCAAAGCTTTCACTGCTTTTACTAATATCATATTCCCCGCTAAACACCAACCTTTGCTTTTATGCCGTCTCTGCAAAGAGTGTACCTGTACAATGATCTTGTGCACTGCTTTAATTTCTGCCTATTTTTGGTAGTTAAAATGCAGTGTGTACCTTTGTAATTGTCTATATTTATTATACTCTTTACCTGTATTATCTTTCATAAATTATTGCATACTAAGATCGCTGCATGATTTTCATTTCTTTAAGCAGTCCATTTCTTGGGTATTGGGCAAAAAGGACGTGGTGCTTATGTTTTGCATACCAATCCAATTCAAGAAAAAGCGCTTGGCGTGTTTTGCAACGTTTTTCTTTTTATAACTGAGGGTCAGATAGAAAAGTCATTTTAATGATGCACTAGTTTTTTCTGCTTAGATTTCCATATTTTTTCATCACAGAAATCACTGGTTTGTTCAACTGTGACGCTGAAAATAGAGACAGAATTTTAAAATTCATTATATATTTTATATATTTAAATTCGTAAATTGTATAAAACTATTTGTTGAAAACCATTGCCTGGATAAATTATACTATTTTAAACAATACTCTCAAATCCAGTTTTGTACGCTACTGAAAGTGTTTTCCAACTTTATGCGATTAAAACGGTAATTTCCTTTAAGGTTTTCGTGTCTTGTAAAAGTCATATTGCGCTTGTGTGCATGCGGGTGTTGAGGATAAAGCTGAAAGTTGCAGTTATTACCTACAGTTATTAATTACTAACAAAACTGCTTTAATGAGTGAGATATTCTTTCAGTCACATGTTTTAGTTTTTGAAACAGCAGCGAAAGCAGAACGTAATCCATTTTCTGGAACCTTTTAGATCCAATTTTATAAACTTTCTGGATGATGAAGAATAAGAAAGAGAATCGCTATTCCGCAGGAGACTACAAAATAACAATTCTTCATTTCAAAACTATTTTCCGAGAAATATGCTTTCTTTGTCTATATTAACAAATTAAATAACATATATATTGCTCTTTATATACACAGTCCAGTCACATTAATGTGACCATCTGTCAAAAGCCAGAATAACCACCTTTCGCAGAGCGGACTGCTGCGAGACGTGCAGGAAGAGAGTCACATAGGTCCCTGAAGGTGTTCTCTGGGATGTTGAGCCATGCCGACTCTACTGCCGTGGCCAGCTGCGCTAGATTACGCGGTTGAGGATCCATGGCGCGAACAAATCGATCGAGATGGTCCCACAGATGCTCGATTGGGTTTAAGTCAGGTGAGTTTGCTGGCCAGGGGAGGACGGTAAACTCATCCTGGTGCTCTTCGAACCACGCACGTACACTGGCAGCTGTATGGCACCTCGCATTGTCCTGCTGGAAGATGCCATCATCCTGAGGAAAAACAATGCGCATGTAGGGGTGAACATGGTCCGCAAGGACAGATGCGTACTTGTATTGATCCATTGTGCCTTCCACAATGATCAGTGAACCTAGAGAATGCCAGGAAAACATTCCCCAGACCATAATGCTCCCGCCTCCAGCTTGGACCGTTCCGGCAATGGTTGCAGGGTGGTTCCTTTCAGAGGTTTCACGCCTTATACGCCAACGTCCATCTGTCCGATGGAGCATAAAACGCGATTCATCCGAAAACGCAACCTGTCGCCACTCAGTGGACGTCCAGCTGCTGTACTGGCGTGCAAATTCTAGCCTTCGCCGTCGATGAACAGCAGTCAGCATAGGTGCACGAACCAGGCGTCTGCTTCGGAGGCCCAGACGCAGCAATGTTCGCTGAATAGTACTTTGGGAGACACTTTTGGTAGCCCCTTGGTTCATTTTGGTGGTCAGTTGCTCAACGGTAGCCCGTCTATCTGCCCGAACGCATCTCCGCAACCGTCGTTCGCCTCTGTCATCTATGGCCCGTGGTGCACCACATTTGCCACGTCGCTGATTTTGGACAGTCCCATTTTGCCATGCACGGTACACTTTTACCACGGCGGCACGCGAACAGTTCACAAACTCAGCCGTTTCGGAAATGCTTCCACCCTTGGCCCGAAAGCCAATGATCATGCCCTTTTGGAAGTCGGATAAATCGCTTCGTTTCTGCATTACGCCAACGATTGAAATGTTTTCCGAAGCCCTCACACACCCTTTATATACGCTCAACTGCACTGTGCTGCCACTTGCCTTCTGTGATTGGTTATTTAACTCTGACATGGAAAGTATGTGGTGGTCACATTAATGTGACTGGACTGTGTATAACTGGTAACATATCTTTCTTATCCAATGAAACTGTTTTACATTCTATCTGAGGAGTGCACATTTATTCATAATATGTTAGAAATAACTTTAGTTAATGTGAGGATAATGTTGTTGAAACTGAAGTCTTTAAAGAGCCATTATATATTAACGGAAAATTTTTCACGTTTCTCAGCTTACATTTCCATGAAAATTTCCATAAATTTATTCTAATCTATTCAGATTTTACCTTTGCAACCTGTTATGTTATTTTAAAGAAACGTAACGGCAATAAATGTTTTATATGAAAACTGGTATTGTGCTGCCACTTTTATATCTTGTATATTTAAAAGATTTTAATCTGTTTTTCTAACCAATACCTTAATCAGATGCGCAAAGAAGCGACGGTATTTTTATGCGCATCGTAGTTTACTGCCTACAGTTGTCCCACAAATAAAATATATTAAATTTAGAAATCATTGCATGGAAAGTATATTTCAAATAGAAGTCAGTTTAAAGAAATTTATTTCACGAGAAGAAATATTTCGAAATATTTTTTTCTTCAAAAAATATTGTATTTAGACGAAATAAATGAATATCATACACCATTATTCCAGCTGCAATTGCCAACTACTGCAGTGCATAAAACGGAAGTTTGACCATTCAAGTTGACACTATTATTTATAGAGAAAGCTTATATATATATATATATATATATATATATAAATGATTATATGTAAATAGATCAGTGATGAAACACAGAGATTATAAAACAAATTTAATAAATTTTACTGCAGAAGAAGTTTAATAGTACAGCAAATGCGAAATCTTATTGTTTAGTGAATTTGCCATCCCATACTAATAGGAAATTCACTAAGCTTAGATAATAGCTGTGAGTGGAGCATTAAAGTATCTCTATGCGTATCTTCCTGCGTCCCTGTCCGCGTGCCCTATAATTTCAGAAACATTAATTGTAGTTTTTGCTTTGAACTTTCCCTTCTAAATCCGTGCTTTTAATAGAAAATGCAGATAAATGCAGTGTAAAATTTGTTTTAGGTTGTTATCTGAAAAATGTGTTTCTGTGAAAGTGAGAATAATAAATTATTATACAGCTTTTTACAAACAAAATTCTTATACCATTTCTCCGAAAGAATTGTTTTTGGATAGCAGTAATATTCAATAAACAAAATACTCATTCCCGAAACCAAGAACTGAAACGTTTAAGCATCACGTAATTATTCAGGTTTTGTAATTCTGAAAACCGTATATAAGATGAGAAATGAATTTCGCAAATTTCACAATAGGACAAAAATTTTAGAAAATCTTTCGTTTATGAAATAGAATACGTTTTAAAGAAGTCCTTGTTATTCACATGTTCAACTGGAATATTTGAAAAATCAGATTAAATATAGTCCGTTGAAGAACTTAATTTCTTCAGCATACTTTAATATATTAAACGTAATCCTTTCACTACAACTGGTGTGTTATTTCTGATAACAAATGAGCTTGTGTATTTTTTAATTAACCTATTCGTATCTTACGATCTGTACTACAAAAATATCAATAATTAGTTTGTGAATTAAAAAAATGCAATAGTTCTTTTCACCTAAGGTTCATGAAATGCAGGTGTTAATGAAGCTTAAGGAGAAAGAATAAATAGGAAATTGAAAATGAATTGAGAATACTTTACAGATCCGTAAAGAATTAAACTATGTCTAAAATCGTTAAAATTAAGGAATGAAATAGCTAACTTAATCACTCAAATGGGCTACCGAAGATCAAAATAAAAAATGTATCAAATATTAAAAGGCAGCTACCGAATATATACATGTATATACATATATGAAGAAAATATTACTTATGGGAGACACTAATGAAATGGAGAAGGGTTTCTTCTCCATCTCTATTTTTCCTCTTTTACTCTACATTACGCTCATCTCAAATTTAAAGCGCTTTCTCCTTAATTAATTCCTTGAATTTTTATTACTTCTTATTTATAAGATTTTTCTTTACTTGCTATAAGCATGAATGTTTTTCAATGCAAAATTTGAATTTTCAGCAAAGTCAGCAACTTTATATTATATTCAACTCTAAGTGATGTTTTCTTTTTGATTTGAAATCTTTATTTAAAGAGACTAACAAAATGTTATTTAAAAATATTCGCAAATAAATATTGAGAATTCGTTTTCTTACTTAAAAATATATTCGTTACATTTTGAATTCAGTATACTAATAATAAATATGTTCTTTCAGATGGCGGTACAAGCGAGTAAAAATAACTTATCTACATATTAACATATCTGAAAGGCTTCTATTAGTATAGGCAAACTGAATCAATTCATCTCGGTTCCCCACCCCTCTTGACTTTTGATATTTTCATGTATTGACCGCCTCGTAAAAGCGACAGACGTTATCCAGAAGAAACTTTTACCATAGAAAGAAATAAATATTATTTATTGAAACGAATTTCCTACGCTTTCTTCCAGTTTTCCAAATTATCATTCTGATATTTCATAAACAGCTTTAATGCCCTTCATTAATCACTGACTGACTCACTGATCAAAACTGAAAACACAAAGTTGATCATGTAACCACTAAAACATTCTGTCATCCGGCATTCGTCTATCTGGAAACTGCGCGATACATTCGTAGCTCAGCTCTGCTTTTGCAAATGTTAATAGCCATTCCCAGCAAATAATTATTATTCGTTCATTCCATTCCAAAAGATTATTGTATGCTTGTGTAAATATATGCCCACTCAGCCATTTCTAAAACGTCTGTAAAATTGGAACACTTCATCAGTGTAGGACAAGGACCTTTATAGCTTAGTTATTTCTTAAACATCTACAAACCTGGAACACTTTACCCCTGAATCTTTTCTTAAACGTCCCTAAAACTGAAGCACTTCATTAGCGTAGGGCAGGACCATTTATTGTTCTGTCTTTCCAAGTCATCTCCAGAAAAAATGTTTTCTTCATTTCCAAAAAAAACTACACATCCTTCTACTAGTTATCATCCCGTCCTTTTCATCCTCATATTGCTATAATCTAACCTAACTCAAATCGAAAAGATGGAAGCCCCCAAAAAATGTCCCCATTTTCGGCAAAATATTTCCTGTTTAACTTTTGACCTAGTTATTATTAAAAGTTATTTTCTGACCATCAACGCTTCACTTGAACTTCATCAGTGTACGACAAGGATAATCAGTGAAGCTGAATCAATAAATGACTGCCCGCACACTATTTCCGTACCAATTCTAGCAACGTAGCAATTAAAATTAGGCGCTCATAGCTCTCTACATAGCCAGAAAGGGCGAGTGTGGTACATTTCCTCATCTCGTTCGCAAGGGAAAGTCTCCGAATATTTTCACGTACCACACAATGTCTCTCAAGAGAATAAATACTAATAGAAGTTTGTCTTACCTATTTCTCCCTGTATAATCAAACGGCGTTTTAATGCCGCCATGCTCCAAGTCACGCCTAATTTTACAAAGCTGCAGCAGCCTTTTCCCTCTTACAGCAAAATAAATTTAGCCTTCTCTTCGAGACTTTCAGACCTCCACTCGTAAGATGTCTTGTTTCAAAACGCACATCCGCTGCTGTCCTCCCATGACTCAAAACGGGTTAGAAAGTACTTTTTCTCTTTGCAACTTACACATAAGCGAAAGAATCTTTTATTCACAATATAACTATTTAACGTTTACTGGCGCCTGTATTTTACCCCTCAACACCTATTTTCTGAACTTTTACTCTCAAGAATCAACAGCACTTAGAAATAACGCTAAAGCCAGATTCTCTACAAAACAGAATTCTAGAGCACTAGTTCCAATTTGATACTGAAACTTACTGCAGTTATTCCAGGGTTACAAAAGGTTTTCACTTATCTTCAATGATAATTAAACTGTTGTCTAAACTTCTGCAATTATTTCTTTCAGTCCAGATGCAATAAATATTACGATTTCCCCAATATTTATTCAAAGGATAATATATATCAAATACAAAATAACATATGTGACTGTTTCATATAATGAATTTCTTTCCCCTTTATTTCTTAAGAATTTATTGTGTTTCTATTAGAAACATTAATTAACTCTGAACCACTTAAATATCGGTAGAATTAGTACCAACTTTTAGTATTTAATCTAACCTCTGCATATAAATGTACTGTAAAAATCTCACGCCAATTTTCTTTTTAATACATAGCGAATGATCCGAGAATTGCAACTATGTTATTGGTAAAGATAATTTAGGTCTCCTGTGCATTTCCGCGCCAAGTAATACTGTGGCTCAGGGACAATGAAATCGACGTCAGACATAGAGGTGTTAAGCCATTGCAGTATGCTGTCATTAATCAAGCTGATAAAAGCCTTTGATAGAACACTACATCACGTCTGATGACTCTACGCGAATGAATAACGAAGGCCAAAGCTTCTTGAAGAGGTGTACTTAGCGCACTAGATCTTTCTGGACACTCTAACTGACAGAAAGGACGCAGTGACTGATTATATCTTATCCTAACTAAGGATAGGCATCCATCCAAGACTATTCTACGCTGAAATAAATTGAATACATTAGGAAGTGACACCTGGACTTTAATAGTAACTTCTTCTTGTAATGAATGTATTCCAATTTAGCAGTACTGATGACTTAACTAGTTATAATCGTACTTTTAATAGCACATATCTGATTCCTGAATAGGAAGTGTTCTCAGATACGTAATATTCTGATGTCTAGTCCTGATCTCAGCATCTATGATGATCTCGAATCGAATAATTCATGATAGCTTTATATTATTAACTTACTGTATTAGTTATAATGCGTACTTTAAAGAACACGCAATATCTGAGTGGCTGAAACAATGAAATTGTGTTGGTTTATCCCAGGCCTATAATCCAGATGTAAAGTGGACTGGTTGTATATGTCTCCTGTGATTTGGTCTCCATCTCAAACTTAATTAAATAACGTTTACAACGAGCTATTATATTACATAAGCTATTTTTGCTGAGAGACTTTGATATTATGTTAATTGATTACAAGAACACGCTGCATGTCTGTCTGTGTGCTGAGAGAATAAACATCTTCACTTTGAATTTCTCTTTAAAATTACTAATAAACGGTAAGTTCATCATAAAAAACATGCTGAGAAAATAAAAGAAATAATTATGAGCACTCACAACTGAATTTCTCAATACGCGTAGATATGTTTACCTAAGATTTATATTCCCCCGCTTTAATTAACTTTACTTGACAAGTGTAGAAAATACTGAACACAGTGATTTTCTATGGATTATATGAAAAATTAAAGAGCAACTTGCTTCTAATTTTTTACGTGGTCAATTAATTTTTATCAAAATTATTCCAATGAAGCACTTGCGAAGGTCTTTGTTCTGAAATAAAAATATGCATTATATTTTTTTTCTTTATTATTTCCATACAATTTATGCAAATTTTAATGTTTTAAAACTATTGTCGGCATTTTTAGGCAGCAATAGGACGTTTATAAATATATTTCTTGTTGCTTTTCTTTTGATATTTGAAACATAGTACATAAGTGCTTTACATTCTGAAAGTTGATTTTCGAATTGTTCTGTATTGCCTTTAATGCCTAAACATAAAGCGTGCACACATGACTTATTTAAAATCTATTGCATATTGCTTTAACATGTAATGGATTTTATGGTTATTTACACCTATAATATGTATTTCAGAGTTAGAAATTAGAGCAAAATAAAAATGAGAAATACTATCAAAATACTTTGAAACAAAATTTGAATTCTGTAATACTTTTATGAGATTCTAAAAGTTGAAACTATTATTCATGACATCTGTGTAGTTGAAACACCACAAAGTATTATGTTACCTTTTCAGTTGCCTTTGTAGAGATCTGCAAATATGAATTATACTAAAAACAATTTTTAATTTTTCTATCAAAATAGTACTTAATATTTTAATGTACATTAAAGTTGATTTATAAAAATAATTCGCCCATTTGTGCAAGATTAATTTTGCAAGATTTTGTTCAAGCCCTGTATGAAAGATTAATTGAATTTGTGCAAGGTTACATAACCTATAACGATAGGATTCATATGCAATAGTATATAGTAGATTTATGTAGACGTAATCTTCCAAAGAAATGCGTCTTGTAATCGTTTATATGCATGTTATATTGCAGACTATTAATGGCTCAAAAAGATGGAAACCTCCCAAAATGCCCCCATTTTCGAAAAATATTTACCCGTCATCAATAATAAATAAAACCCGTCATTAATATGCATTAAACTTAAACATTTTCTATTTTTTCACTTCCTTGTACGGAGTTTGCGAAAATTTTCAGATATCATATTTCAAGAGATATATCCATTTTGACCATTTCCGAATCAGTTTGGACGATTCATTTAGGTTGCATCTGCACCTGCGAACAGAAGAAAGTGTTATTTTTCCAGAAACGAACTGTAGAATGGATTTAAAATTGATTCAGAATGGTTTTAATGACGTATGTACATATGTATGGAACTATGGTATGTATGTAACTATCTCATATAATTCTAAAACGATTGGCCACAGAATGTTGCAATTTTGCTTATGGGACTGCTATAACACATACTTGTGCACTTTTCTTTTTTACTGTAATCGGCAATACCACTATATATAAAGAAGCGTAGAAGATAACGAAAATATTGATGTTTTGACAATGTCAATATTTAAAAAGATTTATTTTCGACAAATAATGAAATCTAACTTTTAATGCGGTTTTCCGGTTCTTATCCTTATATCTGGGAAAATTTCATTCCCTTTACGGAAAACGAAATTATAAGAAGTTTGAGTCCCAAACGACAAAAATTAACCATAATGAAATATTTCGAAGAAATAACTTAGTCAGCACTAGTCGGTCAGCTGTTGACTTCCCTAATCCCAGTCGCTCTTTAAAGGGAAGTATATAAGGTATTTTTTCCCTCCTTACTCGACGTGTATTCCAGATGTCCAGGGTTCGAGTTCCGACGACAGCATTTCACATTTTTCACGTCTCCTTCTTCAAATAAAACCTACTAATTCTACAAGTTATTAAGTTCAGGAAAAATTCCATTCAATTTAATACGCCATACAAGGGAGTCAGGTGGTGTCCACATCAAACTGTTTTTCGGTTGGAAAAAAATTTTAGCTCATAATATTAATGAATACACCTAACGTCACATTTAATGAAATAGTTTATATGCAGGGAATGTAACGAATAAATTGAATATAACGTATGAGAGTAAAATAAAATGTAAAACAAATATATACAAAAGAACAGTAATTCATTTTTTATTTTTTTTATACTTCGAAACGCTTCTGGAAGTTTCTTTTTGCGAAAATATAAAATGCAGAGCTTGAGTGTTAATATAATTAATTACAGTCCTATGTAAGTCTTTAGTTAAAAACTTGGAAGTAATCCCTTTTCGCAAAAAAAATATATGTATGTTTACTATGAAGATGCATAATTCATTGGTAGTGAAATAATTCAGATACGTATGCATAAATATTTACATTTTTCAGAGTCATCCCACTTTATAGTTTACATTTTAAATATAATCTGAAGTAAGTAAACAATACATATAAATTCTAATTAAAAAAATATTCAGGATGCGTTAATTTTGTTTTTCTAAATTAAGTAAACCAAAATAAAAGGTAATGGATTTTGAATTCTTAAAAACAAATTTTATCTTATTTCTTTATACACGGCAACAAATGTTTTCTAACGCGTAACAAGTCCCACAGAAAGTAAATAAAAAATCTTTCTGTGTCTTTAAATATAATGTTTTTTCTTTCTACCTAGACTCCAGCATAACTGCCCCACTAAAGTACATATTCATTTTGCGCTTTGTCCTAATCAAACATTTAATTTTTCGTGGGTTTAAATTGCTAGGCTACTGAAAACTGCTTACTGATTTTCGTCAAGAGTTTTTGCTATCGTTCTTATGCATTCAGAAGTTTTGTTCTTAGTCAGAATGCCCACCACTAGATCTTCCGCACTTGTATATTATTCTAATATGTTTATCAACAGATTTGTTACTTTTTTTCGTTGCGAACAATAAAAATAAGAAAAATACTTATATGAACTTATACGTTATTTTGGGGGTAACCAAGGAGGGTATTGAAATAAAAAAAATCTGTTTTAACTGAATTATAAAACATTTTAAGATATATTATCTCATTTTAAGGTCTCATGTTTATTATCTCATGTTTTTTACTTTTTACTACCGGTATTAAACTCGTCGTTCAGCCTGTTTAAAACTGTGTAAGGACCATCCCAAGATGACTGTAGTTTACGACAAAATCCTTTCCATCAAATCGCATTCAACAACAAAATCTTGTTTTGTTCGTTGAATCAATGTCCTGTAGTTTTCGTATTGTATCTGGTCTTCCTTTTCGCATTCCACCATTGATTCGCTCTTGTGCAAAACTGTGCAAAACTATCTGTAATGCTCTCTGCCATCGCCACGAATTTTTTCAAGGTATCAACCTCTTTGCCGACAGCAGAAACCCTGGCATCAATTTGTTGTTCGATTTGTTGGTTGACGGGAGAAACTCTTCCTTCTGTTGTGTAGATTCCTTAAGTATTATTTTACAGTGCTTAATGATTTTATTAATTTACAGTGAACAATGAAATTTTTATGTCCATGTTTGAGATATAATTCTTAAATTATACTGTTGTTTAAATTCTTTCGTTTGATCGGAGTAAAGTTCTTTTAAGTTAGCAGAAAAGCTTGTAAAGCAACAGGCAGTTTTTGCGTTCTACCGGACGGAGAATTTTGGGGTCAAGGGTCGGCGCCCAGCTGCATTTTTCGTCCCCTAATCTTGCGGGGCGAACATGTGTTTTTCTCGTTCAAAGGCGAACTGCACTGGCGGCGGCGACTCTTGATAGAATTACGAGGTAAAAGTATTTAGAGTGTCGCATTCGTTAACCGATTTACGTTGTAAACATCCCTTGGTTTTGAGCGAAAAATAGGGGCTTGTCACTGTGAAAAGAGAGGTCAGAGTTTTCTTTGAATTAGTACTTATTGTTCTGGTTCTAGTGGTTAGAGGTGGTTATTGTTTTGTGTAGGATTGGTAAATTTTAATTTTATGGATTTTTTAAACCAATAGTAATTATACAGGCGGTCCACTTTTGAGCGTCCGAGTTTTTAAAAACGGTCACACACGGAGTTAAGGTATTAATTATTTTGTTTTCAATCACCAGTCTCTATGATTCGATTTAATAAATTCAGTATATTCATATGAGAATTTTAGTATTGTATTTTTAGTTTTTCGCGGTACCAAGTTAGAGTTAGATCAGGCTCAGAGTTAAATAAATGTAAAAAACAAACCCGTAATTTTAGCTACACAACATTTCGATTCGTTGTTCAATAACAGAAACTCTCTCTTCTATTTGTTCTTTGAACGAAGAAACTCGTAATCGATTTGATGTTCTACGGCCGAAACTTTTTCTTCTGTTTTTTCTTTGACAGAAGAAACATTTTCTTCAATTTGGCCAAATTTATAATTAACTGCGTCTGTTCTGCCTTTCATAGACCAAAAGCTTTTCATTTCATAGACCTTTCATTTCTTGACCAAGACTCATATTTTATTGAACGGCTTTCATCTCCTCTTTGATGTAGTTGAAACCCCTTTCTATCTTTTCTTGACCCGGCGGTATCTCCTGTTTAGCGAATGCTCGGCCGGCTTCTATCTCTTCTTGGAATGCAGCAAAATCAGTCATGAGCTGTCTTAATTGTTCTTTCAACGCTCTTGTCACAGGCATTCAACCCCGCTGCTGACAACAAAAAGTTCTGCATGAGTACCGATTAGTAATAGATTGAATGCAGAAGTCCGATAATTGGTTCATAAAATTTATTCTTATCAATAGAAATATATCAGAATGCTGGAATTTTCTTCAGAGATATTTGTACAAATGTTCACAATATCACGCACTATAATCAGTAGTTATACTTCGAACTACTAAAAAAAGTTAAAATATGACGCAGTCTAAACGTATAAAGCTAAATCTAATATCTCAGTTCACGCGGCACTAAACAACTCGCGATAACAGTAACTAAGCAACTGAGCTAAGATGCTTTGTCTACGGCTTTTACAGCTTCTAACCATTCGCTAGATATTTCTAGTAATTTCAGCTTCTCGAAATTTCTGGAAAGCAATAAAAGGATGGAATTACGGCAACAGCTGACCTAGTGGCCTAATTACATTTATTTAATTTCAATACAAAATTACCGAGATATACATTTACTAAGTGTTAAATGCAAGTGCACCTGCATTGCTTTTCTTTTCCGGCATAATTTTCTTTTAAAATTTGCCTCCCGCTGCAGTGCACGGGGAAACACAGCAATTTTAATTATAATTATATTAAAATTAGTTATTTTAATACAAAATCCATTACAATATATAAAAACAAATTAAATGCAGAGTATTATATGCAACTACAGATAACATTAGTAGAGATAGACTTTGACATTTTTTGTAAAAAAACTGCAAGTGCACCGGTCATTAAATATAATGCAAGGCTAGGTTATAATAAATAATGCAATATGATATAAAAATACAGTAGGGCGATGTATATAAAAATCTGTCATTAAATATGTTTCAAAATGCGTATATTATATCAGTCAGTTTCTGTTAACATGCCTACTAGATAACTGGAGCACTTGTTTTTCTGGGATATGTCTAAAAGACCAAATTCTAATGTATAAAATACACAATTTGCTTCACGTTTTCGAAGCAACCCAATTTATTGCTGTTAAATGGAACATCACAAGACGGTGGAAGTTCTTCACGTTGGGCATTTGATTTTCATAATTCCTAGAAATGTAATTTAAAACTAGATAATGAACACGAATCTCAGATTAACAAACACTAAAAGCAATGTTTTCTGAAGAGTTTCTCAAAAGTTTTGCTTCTTCACGTATCAAGAAGTTTTAATAACACATTTGAGCTTTAGTGAGAAACTTAAAAAGGGAATGCCCTAAAACGTATTGATCACTTACATGAACATTTCATGCAGGAAAGTATTAAGGTTGATTTTCTGTAATAAAATTATTTTCAAATTATGGGCCGACAATCAATTAAAAATGTACGACAACGTATTCTGTGCAGTTGTTCCAATAAAATTTCTTACGAACACATTGACAAAGCTGCTCTTCATTCCCACATTATTTGTGTGTTTAAATCTAAAACATGAAGATTTAATTAAGCAAAGAATATTTTAACTAAATAAACAACCTCATAATTGTCACCTTTATAAGTTCTTTTGATTATTTAATATTTCTTCAAACCGTTTCAGGAAATGAAAATTTAGTTCAATATATACGTTTGTTCCTTGGCACTAGTCAAAGTGTCAGCAAATTAAAGCATTTTGCAGAGAATAAGTATATAATTCTGAGAATTAAAATTTGTGATACTGAAGAGAGTAATAAGCCCAAGTACTATAAACGGGCCTAAATATTGGTTTTCAAATGCAGTATATTGTTTTTCTTTAGTTTGAATTTTTGAATATTCGTCTTCATTGTTGAAATTAATATTATTCATAATTTGTTTTTAATTATATTTTATTCTCATTCTGTACATTTGAAGTCATATTTATTTACTTTATTAATTTTATATGCATGGGTTCGATCAGTGCATTATGTGCTACCCATTAAAAGTTCTGTGCGGGAAATGTTTGCAGCACTATAATAGATGAAATAGAATTTTAGATATCTCTTGATACAAAATTCTATTAGTTTTTGAAGAAAACGTTCATCAAAAAGTTAGTAATCATCCGTAAGCGCCTGGCATTTATGTTTAAGTTTCACAAAACAAAAGTTTTCCAGTTTCCAAGAGTTCCAGAAATTACATAGATTTGAGTGGCAAGGAATTTTACTAAAACGTTTAGAGAAACTGGGGTGTAAGAATTTGGCCTTTGACATAGACTTTGGCTTGACTATTATTACGGAGTACTACATAATATCCGAAGCATGGCGGGAACTCACTAATTGGTGGAAATATCTGTATAAGGTATTTCTCCCGCCTTCTTAGTATGACTTCAGGGTGTAATAGTCAGCACCAGAGGTCCGTGGCACAAGAGTCAGCACCAGAGGTATTCCAGAGGTCCGTGGTTCGCGTCCCGGCGAACGCACTACTCATTTTTCATCTCTCCTGCTTTTAAAAAATACCTAATATCTCTGCAGTGGCGCCCGAACTAAAACGTTTGGCTGACGTTGCTTCTCCACCACCAGGATTTGGTGATTGCGTCCCCTAATCCCCAGCCGTCCTTTAAAAGTGGGAGTATATAAGATATTTCTCCCGCCTTCTTAGCATGCCTTCGTGGTTGTAATGATCAGCACACTTGGAACGTATTCGAGAGGTCCGAGGTTCGAGTTCCAGCGAGGACATTGCTCATTTTTCATGTCTCCAGCTTAAAAAAAATAACCTAATATCTGTACAGCTGTTACTTAGAATACAAAAAGAAGATTCTCTTTACGGACGGCTGGAGTTGACAGACCTCACGCCCTTAGATTCTTAATCTTAGTCTTCTCATTGTATATTCTGATACAACAGGGTAAGCTGTAGGAAGATAGAACATATTTTAAGATAAGGGACGCATATTAATTAAAATGAACACTATAAACTTTATATTTCATTGATTAATCGGAATCTAAAAGATTATACATTTAAAGGAATGGATTCTATCATGGAAGAGTTTCTAAAGAAAATGACTGGTATTGATGCATATGGAGTAAAGCAAGGTAACTTTTGTGAAGTCACACCTCATTCGTTGAGATTTTAATTTTCGCCGAGCTACCAGTATTCAACGATCTCATTCGCTCAGCCATTTGTAGGCCTTTAGATGCTCCAAAATGCATTCTTACACGAGTAATAAAATTCTGATTAACAACGCATTAACAACTGATTAACAACTGGATTTTAACACAGCATTCTATTTCTTATGGCCTTCTACGAGTAAGATATCAAAAAACAAACGTCAGAAGTCGACAATTATTAATAATATTATAAGGTATTTCTCCCGCCTTCTTCGACTCCCTTAATGGTGTAGTGGAAAGCACACTGGGCGCATGTTCGAAAGGTCCGTTGTTCGAGTCCCGGGGAAGGCACTGCTCATTTTTCCCATCTCCTGCTTTCAAAAAATCCATGTTTCTACAGTGGCGCCGGAAATAAAAACGTGGTGGATGATGATTCTCCAGAACCAGGATTTGGGGATTGGATCCCCTCATCTCCAGTTGCCCTTTAAAAGGGGGAGTATATAAGGCATTTCTCCCGCCTTCTTCACATGCTTTCGTGGTGTAGTGGTCAACACGCTCGACGCGTAACCGACAGGTCCGTGGTTCGATTCCCGGCGAAGGCGTTGTTAATTTTTCATGTCTCTTGTTTCGAAATAACCTAATGTCTCTACAATATCAAGTGCTCATTATATTCATCCTTTGATAGGACAGCGAAGTTACAACTCTGTTAGGCCTTTTGAAATTCTACATAAATGAAATTCAACTTTTTGGTGTCACGTTAACAAATTTTGCTAGCAAACCTATAATAAACAGATTTAAAAGAGGAATGGAATGATATATTGGGTACTATTAAATCGCAGTTCATACGTCTGTTTTCTTATATTATTTGATCATCACTTGACTTCTTAGTAAAGGATAAAGTTTTATTTTCCGTTTCGCATGTTAATTAGGGAAATCAAGACAAGACGTTTAACAGACAGCAAAGATTCGTTCTTCTTTGTTACATAATTCAATTAATGCGGAAATTTTAGCTTTTTAAAACTTCCCGTTAAACTTTTTTTTTAATTTAAAAGAATTGCGCTACAAATGCCTAATATGCCATTATATTATCGTAAAGATGTATAACAAACCCTATCAATTACATGGATTGTCGAAGTATTTAATACGTTTCTTTGCATGTCTTGCGCGAACGATTCAGGTTATTAGGTACTGTTTCGTTAAAATCTTATTTGTATATATTTTGCTGATATTCTAGAATAACAGATAAGACTGCATATTCACACTGTAGTTCATATGTTCCTTGCCATTATTAACAGTATAAAATAAGTACGCACATTAAAATTTCAGAATAACTGCGATTTTCAAGAAAAATGTTAAGCTAATCATCTGTTTTCCTAGAAAAATTAGAATTCTGTTGAATATTCTCAAAATAAAAGAAAAGAACTTAAATAAACAACAGATATTATCTTGAAAGCAGATATTAAATTTATTATATTCTACTGTATAACAAAATTTCGAAATTCATAATTTCTTATCTCCAAGCTACTCTGTTATATGTATTAATATTCTGCAGTATTCTTGATGAAATTAAATAATCTTAACTGTGGATAATAGATTATTAAAAAAAACGAAATCACTTTTACATCTGTGCATAATTTTCAGAAAACTTTCAAATATGATAAAGTACAGAAAAATCATTGAAATGAAATCAGAATTTAAAGCAAATTAGCATTAAAATTTTCGTTTTTACGATAAGTTAATTTTGTAATCGCATTTGCTCCGTGTATGGTTCTCAAAATCCGAGTGCTGAACACTGATAGTTTGACTAAGGTAGAATTCTTGTGAATGGGTTAACTGCCTCCGTGTTTTCGTGGCTTTCCTACAGTCGTAAAGTAAATACAAGCCAATTTACTTGACAAATATCCTCCATGAAAACATCTCTTCGTCTTGGTTAAACTTTGTGAAATTTCACGCATTCAAACTCACGCAAAAAAGCACATTTCATCTGTTCAGCTCTTAATGAATAGGTATTCGTTACGTCAGTACACTTTTAAAGCGCTTTTATAAGTCTTCTTAAAAACTAAAATCCCTCCTTGAAACCTAACCTATAAAATTCATCGTTGATATTCACTATTCGGTTCCGAAGGCAAGATGCATTATTAAATATTTACCAAGTATCTCCTTCCTAAACTTAAACAATGTATATTTCAAAACCTGAAATTTTACTCTAAATTTAATAAAAAGATACTTTAGAAATATGAGGGGAAGTACTCACGTAAGATATTAAAATCAGGGGGAAAATATTTAAAACAGAAATTCCGCTGAAAAGTATCATATAATAGAATTCAATACAAAACAATTTGAATGAAGAGTTGAGACATTTCTTTCAGATCACAGAATAAGCGCGATATTACATTTTTAATATAATATTAGTTCAATACTATCATCTAAAATAAACAGTCACTAAAGCTTTTGCTTTTCTGCCTTTACGTTTTAAATTACATATGCGCCACGGCTAATATTAAGTGAAATTTTCAAATTATTCCAGTTTCTCCTTTCGCTTTCCTTTTTTTTATTCTTCAGACATAGTTTACATTGCTTAACAAATGACTAGAATAAAAGAGAGTAAATGCTAAATTTCGGCAATATTTTTTTGCAAATTTAGTAGTGGCAGATATTCTCTTGTTAAAATATAAAAGTTATATAATAGAACTGCATATTTGTAATGCTAAAATTATATCATAAAGAACTGCTATTTCATGTACCATAAATTAAAAAAATCACTTTTTAGAGACATGAGATTATTTAGAAGCAGGAGAGATGAAAAATGTGCAATGCTCTCGCCGCGATTCGAACCACGGACCACTCGAATACGCGCACCACTACACCACGAAGGCATGCTAAGAAGGCCGGAGAAATAACTTATTCCCTTTTTAAAAAGCGACTGGGGATTAGGGGTCCCAAGTGCCAAATCCTGGTGGTAAAGAATCATTATCCACCATCTTTGGGCGCCACTGTAGAGATATTAGGTATTTTCTATGAAAAATGAGAAATGCCCTCGCCGGGACACGAAGAACGGGCCTCTCGAATACGCGTCGAGCCTGTTGGCCGCTACACCACAAAGGCATGTTAAGAAGGTGTAAGAAATACCTTATAGCTTCTTTAACTTGAAATAATGCTGGGCAATGAGGAATGTATAATAAACACCGCCAGAACACGAGTTGCGTCAATCCATATTCGTTGAATGCTCTATTAAATTTCCTTTTCTACTTGTGCAAGTTTATGTTTGTATGCTTTCGGTTAGGTTGCACTTTTTCATTTCAAACAGAAGCGATTTCGATCAGATATTTAAGGAATAACTACGGTGGAATTCACGAGAGTTGCTCACGAGACTGGAACTCGAATGAAATTATCAACCTTGAACGGCTTCACCCGATCGGTCATTAATAGGCTATAAATAATGAAATACACTGGTGGACAAAATTAAGAGATGGAAAACATTTTCCCACATATCTCTTGAAATACCACACAAAACCTAGACAGTTGGTTGCATTAAAATGTCACTGTGGTGCTGGTGTCACAGAAATTAGTTTACGTATTCCTGTGGGCGTCCCTAACCGCCAACAAGAACTACAAAATTCCACGTCCATTCCGCTCTGCGACACAGAAGTGATTTTTTATCCCCTTTTGTCCCATTCTTGCCACCAGATGGCGGGCATTCTTCCTTTTCTTTCTCTGACTGAGGTCTGAGAACGAGTCTAGATTCCAACGCTCACTGCGTAGCGTCAAGACGAAACTTCTGCCTTAATAAACATCTAAATGTAATAATATATGAAATATTTTGTAAATAGTGTAATTCAGTAGTTCTGTAAATAAACTGTAAAGACAAGATGGCCTCTTACTTGAAAGAAACCTCTTAGGGAAGATAACGATTTTATTAGAAGCCTGGCGTCTGAAATCCTGGAGATGTATCAGGTAAGAGACTTTTAATTACTACTTTTTGTAATAGATGAACCTGATGCAACATTTTTATGGCGCCCGAACAGGAACGCCAGGTTTTTTAAATTTCTAATAAAAT
Source organism: Stegodyphus mimosarum (assembly GCA_000611955.2). Classification (NCBI taxonomy): domain Eukaryota; kingdom Metazoa; phylum Arthropoda; class Arachnida; order Araneae; family Eresidae; genus Stegodyphus; species Stegodyphus mimosarum. The sequence continues at coordinate 1,706,822 of KK121855.1, forward strand.
TGAAGTTAAACGCTGAGTATTAAATTTGAAGATTTTAATTCTTGTTCTTGAAGTATTCAGCAAAATAATAATTTTGTTTACGAAGTAAGAGTTAAACATTTCTTTTTCACAAAACGTATATTGTGTATGCGCTTATATCTAAAACGAAAATGGCAGAATTAAAAAAGAAAAGAAGTATCTTAAGAACTGCCGTTTCAAAACTATTTAAGAAAATCGAAAGTGAATTAGATAATTCAGAAGTTACTGTTAATGAGCTTGAAGAATTGTTAGAACAGTTGAATGCTAAAACCGAAACACTATATAACGCCGATGCAGAAATTGAACCAGTTTTGAATGCGGATGAATTCGAAAATGTATACGAAATTACAGAACAATATCGCGAGAAGATCACATTATGGAAATTTAGGCTTAAGAAACGGATTAAAGAACTTAATCATGACTTGAACACTAATATTTCAGCAGTTTCAATACAGGACAGTAACTTAGATACACCTAATGTTAAATTACCGAAACTTTCGATTCCCGTATTTTATGGAGACAGCAGTCAGTGGCTTAATTTTTGGAACAGCTTTGAGTCCTCAATCCATAATAACGAATTATTGAACAAGGTAGACAAATTTAATTACCTGAAAGCGTATTTAGGAGGAACTGCTACCTGTTGCGTTCAAGGATTTCCTTTATCGCCAAAACATTACGATTCAGCAATTCAAATCTTACACGATCGTTTTGGAATGAGGGATATTTTTATTAATGCACACATGAATAATTTACTAAATGTTGAACCATTAAAAAACGCGAATGACATAAAAACATTTCGTAATTTATATGATAAATTACAAACGCAGATTAGATGTCTTGAAGCTTTAGATATTGTATCGGAATCTTACAGCGCCTTGCTGTGTCCGATGATTCTGAAATTACTGCCTTCAGAGCTGACACTTGAATTTAATAGAACGCAAAATATCAGCACCAATTATAACATAAATGATTTAATGTCGTTCTTACACAGAGAACTCTCTTCCCGCGAACGCACAAGGTCAACGATTACGCAACAGCAAAAGATCTCCGATCGGCGACAGTATTCCTTTCCCCCCGCGATGAAAAGCACATGTGGTTTTCAAAACAGACATAATAAGCCGAAGATTCCAACGGCTACTGATTTGCTTACGAAATCCGAATGCAGAGAGGAAAATATGAGCTGCATATTCTGTAGTCAATTCCACAAGATTTATGACTGTAGTTTCGTTTCCGGCTTATCATTCGATGAAAAAAGGGACATTTTGAGAAAGAAAGGTGCTTGCTACAAATGTTTAAAACCTCATCATTTATCGCGAGATTGCAAAGCAAAAATAACTTGTTCTATTTGTAAAAAACAACATGCAACTATTATGTGTAATAAACGAAGTACATCTGTGGAGGTTTCGAAGGTTAATGAAGACGAAGAGAGAGAAAATAAAGTACTTTCAAATCATGCAGGATGTTCAGAAGTATATTTACAAACTTTAGTTGTTCACGTATATGGAAGAGGGAATAACCAATTTGTTCGAGCACTAATTGACACCGGAAGTCAAAACTCTTACATAAGCAGGTATGCGGCAGAAAGGTTACAATTAAGAAGCTTAGGCGAACAAAATGTAAAACACGGACTTTTCGGTGGTATAGAGGTTTCTGAAAACCATAAACGATATAGAATTAGATTGGGTAGCGTAGATAAACAGTATAATTGCGAAATCAATGTGTTGGATGAAAGAAAAATATGTTCTTCGGTTCCCAAAATAAAAAATATACATTGGATAAGAGAACTTAGAAAAAGAGGAATTTACGTCAGTGATGTTTTTGAAAATGAAAATAACAGATTATTTCAGAAGAACCCCCAAGAGATCCATTTGTTGTTAGGGGCAGATGTTGCTGCAGATTTATTTATAGGCAAAACCGAAGCTCTTCCATGGGGAAAATTAGTTGCTGTAAATACTAGACTTGGGTGGACTGTTATGGGAAAAGCTAACACTGACAATTATGAAACAGAAAATTCCTTTTCGACGCTTTCGTTATCTTTGCATATTTCTGACGCACAGATTTCTGATCGTTGGAGATTAGATACCCTTGGAATAAAAGAACCTGCCGAGAAGCAGTCCAGGGAGGAACTAGAAGAAGCATCTAAGGAACATTTTCGGAAGACTTTAAAAAGGGATGTTGATGGGCGGTACATAGTATCCTTGC